>PVJD01006203.1:0-102224 GCA_004026545.1 Mormoops blainvillei
TAAAGGATTATATTCATCTACCTTTCCATGCTCTGCTCAGAAATGTACACATTAAGGCTTATATTTACATTTCTATATATTTTCTACAAGCTTGCCTTAGGGTAGGGGAAAACAGGCATCAAATAAATCCACCAACTCTTTGGTTATTATTAAAATAATTTCCATGAAAATTTGAAGTATTTGTTTCTTATTCAAATTACACATTTTCAGAACATAGTTTCTCTTACATTTTATTTTTAAGTCAAATGAGGCAAAGATTGAATCTAATTTGACATTGGTTCTGTAACTGTGCAGAAAATTTATTTCTTTAATATGACTTTCTCCTTTCTTTTTGATTAAAACTAGCTTATCCACAACCTGACTCCTTCTCTCTTGCACAACCACTCCTTAATCATTAAGCCCTCAAGGCAATAAGACCCTGGTCAGCATCAAATAATCTTAGGAACAAAGCTTCAGGTCTATCGACCACAGTGAGGGAGTTTTAATCAAACTAAAGATGACATTGAGGCCTCAGTTTTGTTTCAGCTCCAGTCCCAGAAAAGCAGTGAACCAGATGAAGAGATGCCATGGCTGACATTGGTACCAGGTGCAGTGACCAATAAGCACCCTACCCCAGCACCAACCAATTAGGAGAGACCAAAACCCTGACCATGACCCTAACACCCTTAGTTACCATGATTAATGATTTGTCCTCTATATAACCCATTCCATAGAGGCCACCAGGGGAGCCAGGTCTTTGAACATTAACTGTCCTGTGACTTTGGGCATAGGCCACTTCCCCAACTAAGAAATCCTTTATTTGCTGCAAGTTCCTGTTCCTGTCATGTTGGGCTTTTATGCATGCAAGCAAATGGACCCCTTTAGTCCAATAAGAATTCTAATCCCCACTACTCACTGTCAAAGAGAAACACTGCTTCTTTCATTTGAAGAACTTGAAGTGTGCAAAATTCAAGGTACCTTCATATTTTAGATAAATAAATTTCTGTAATCACAATAAATGTGTGTCAGGAATATCTTGATATGTAAATATTTTAAATATAGAACTGCAATTTTTCATCAGATATCTGAATTAATAATAAATCAGTGGCACTAGCACAGTTCCAAATTAAGTATTATAAGTAGAAACCTTTTAAGTGAAAAAACAAAAATCTATCCCTCTAAAATCATACATGGAATACAACTGAAATTGTATGTACTTAAAAATATTAATTGAGTTGCAAAAAAATAACCATGATACAATGTTATTATTGGTTGGATATCAATCCCCCTTCATTTGAAAGGATCGTATTCACCCACCGCTATGTCTTTTGTAGTGTCCATTAAGGGAGTAGTTATACCTCTTTTACTCAACTGGCATTGGCCTCGGCCACGCGACATAGTTATTCATGAGCACACATTACGTACACAGCATCCCAAGTGGAAGTATTAAGAGCAGCTGTGTTTCTATAATGTTCCTTGTACTTTTACTGTGTTACAAGATCAGAGGTACAGCTTCAAGACTGCTCAGTTTAAAAATCAGGTCAGCAAACAATCCATAAAGTCTTACCTATTATAAGTGGGTGAGAAATAGAATTTGCTATTAATATGACACTGAAAATATGAGATTATTTGTTACTGGAGCATAACACATAAAAAGTTACTGGTTCATGATAATTCTTATAGGTGAGATATTGCAATGGCATATATTGCTAAAATTTATATAAACGAGAGAAGTCAATTTTTAACAGTGTTAGTGATATTTGCCACTTATTAATATATTTGCTTATCCTAGGATTTTCCTGGAATCAGATAAAGGACACCCATATTGCTAAACACTCAGTATTCCCTGTGCTGACTGAAAAATTACATTTTTTTTAACTAGTATTTCAGAGGGGATATATCTTAGAAAATGTGACTCACTTGGCTTTAAAATAGTGCCATAGATATCCTAATCTACAACAGCTCTTCTAGAAAGAAAAAGTATGTTGTAACAATATTAAAGATGTCAACATTTATTATAAAAAAACATTCTCCTATATGAATTATGGTGATTATTTTGTACTTATATTTACAAAAACAGTAGTTTTAAACTCTCCACTTTATAACAAAGTAGATGTTAGGTAACCCACCTTTTATATCCTATTTATAGATGAAGAAATGGGGGTTACATAAGTGACTGCTAAAGATCGAGAGTTAGTTAGAGCTATACATGGTCTTTCAGTGGCGTACCTAGACTTATATCTCCAAATCTCTGTTCAACAATGTCCATATGCAATTCTTGATTGCCATTAGTATTTTTCCAAATATTTTAAAAATTTTAAAATCTTATTTATTTATTAGTTTTATAAAAACACTTCACATGAGAATTACCCTTTTAACAGATTTTTAAGTATATAAGATTGTTATCTACAGGCAAAATTTTTTTATAGCAGATCTCACACATGTAACTAATTTTATTTATGTTGATTTTGAAGAATGGCATTGTAATTTTGTTAGTGATTGTACTGAACCTGTAGATCAAATTGTGTTTTAGGGACACCTGCCTATTATTGATTGTTCCAATCTATATACCCAAGTGATTATACACAAGATATATTTTTACTTGTGTCTTCTTCAATATCTTTCATCAAGGTTTAATAGTTTTTAGTGTATGGTTCTTTCATATTCTTTGGTAAATTAATTCCTAAGTAGTTTATTCTTTTTTGATGCTATTGTAAATGGGACTGTTTTCTTCACATATGTTTTGGATAGAGGAAATAGTTTATTGGCTACAATAGTAGTGAGATAAATTTCTTTGAAATTGATATGAAGTAATCAAGAGGAAAGGATTGAGGGGCAAGGAACTTGACAGGAAAAGATATCAAAAGGAAGATGTGAGGGCATTAGGAACACCTCATTTAGTTTAACACTTCAGTTGGAGGAACTTTGTTGATAATAATGATAGCAAAGTAACCATTTATGGAAAACTTACTATGCATCAGGTACTATTTCATGACTTTACATATTGGGTTGGCCAAAAGTTTCATTTGCTTTTTTCTGTAAGATGGCTCTAGTAGCACTTTAATTACATTCAAAACAATTTCATTAGATTGTACTGCAACAGCTTTCATATGCATTAAAAAAAAACTTTTCAAAACTGGTGAATTTTTGTGTAGCCATTTTAATATTGAATGTGCAAAAATATGCAACATTTTCAACATATTATGCTTTATTATTTTAAGAAAGATAAAAACACAAATGAAATGCAAAAAAAGATTTGTGTAGTGTATGGAGAAGGTACTGTGACTCATTGAATGTATCAAAAGTGGTTTGTGAAATTTTTGTGCTAAAGATTTCTCACTGGAAGATGCTCCAGGGTTGGGTTGACCAGTTGAAGTTGAGAGCGA
Source organism: Mormoops blainvillei (assembly GCA_004026545.1). NCBI lineage: Eukaryota > Metazoa > Chordata > Mammalia > Chiroptera > Mormoopidae > Mormoops > Mormoops blainvillei. Next base: position 3,366 of record PVJD01006203.1, read on the forward strand.
TCAAATCGAGAGATTAATTAAGATAAATCAACATTATACCATGTGGGAGATAGCTGACATAGTCAAAGTATTCAAATCGAGCGCTGCCAGAGGGGTGGGAGGGAATGGTGGAAAGAAGGGGAAGGGATTAACCAAAGAGCATGTATGAATGACCTATGGTCATGGACAACAGTTTGGGGATTGACTGGGGGAGTTGGTGGTGGGCTGGGCAGAGGAAGGGAAAGGGAGAAAAATTGAGGCAACTATAATAGAATAAACAAGAATAATAAAAATTGTTCAAAAAAAATAAAAGAAAGAAAATCATTTGCACCACCTGGGTTATGATAATCACTTTGATGTTTGGGTTTCATATAAGTTAAGGCAAAAAACCCTCCCGGACCATATTTCTACATGCTATTGTTTGCTTAACTGTAACAAACATGTTCCATTTTTAAAACAAATTGTGATGGGCAATGAAAAGTGGATACTTTATAATAATGTGAAACAAAAGAGATTGTGGGGCAAGTGAATCAAACCACCAACAACCACACCAAAAGCCAGTCTTCATCCAAAGAAGGTGATGCTGTGTACATGGTGAGATTGGAGGGGAGTCCTCTATTATGAGCTCCTACTGGAAAACCAAATGATTCATTCCAACAAGTACTACTCCCAGTTAGACCAACTGAAAGCAGCGCTCCATGTAAAACTTCCAGTATTAGTCAACAGAAAATACAATCTTCCATCAGGATAATGCGAGATTGCATGTTTCTTACGTGACCAGGCAACAACGGCTACAGCCTGGCTGGGAAGTTCTGATTCACCAGACATTACACCTTTGATTTCCATTTATTTCAGTCTTTACAACATTCTTTTCATGGAAAAATTTTCAATTCCCTGGAAGATTGCAAAGGGTACCTGGAAGAGTCCTTTGCTAAAAAGATAAAAAGTTTAGGGAAGATGGGATTATGAAGTTGCCTGAAAGATGGCAGAAGGTAATGGAACAAAGCAGTGAAAACATTGTTCAATAAAGTTATTGGTGAAAATGAAAAAGGTGTCTTTTATTTTCACTTTAAAAGTGAATGAACTTTTTGACCAACCAATATCTCTATTAACCTGCCCAACTATGATCTCAGGTAGGGCATCATTACCACAATGTTATTAATGGCAAATATGAGAACAATAAATTTAAATAAATTTAGTAAATGTTAATTTTATGCATTTAATAAATGTTAGAAAGGGTATGAAAATTGAATTTGTCTAAGATTCCATAGGTCGTAATAATTAGGTTACTGGGCTAATATCTTTCCTCATAAACATCAGGGAGCTAAGCCCTTCAAATAATATTCTTTGGAATCTTTTCAAGACATAAAGTCACTGAGTTTCTTTCTATGCTTCTCTGCATTTCTGTCTCTTATTTTCAATTTTATTTAATTTAAGTTGAATTATCAACACATTTCCACTCAAATAAATACATTTGTCATTTTTTAAATTTCCATAATTCAATTTCTTTACTCTGTCAAAAAGAACAAGTAAGAAGTGGGAAGCTTAATAAGTAAATTACACCTATGCACTTAACCTTCAATCCACAGCTGACTTAAAAGTACCAATATTTTTTTCTTATAAACTTTAATTGAATAACTACATAAATATTCTTTTAGAGTAAGGATACTGCTGAGTTGGTTTGAGAAAACTGAATGAGTAACACAAGTCCACATACATTAAATCAGCCCAACTTCATATGGCAGGGAACCATCATAAATATATGCAGGTGGCTGGACACACAAACCACAGTAATTGCATTAAGAAAACTATGAATAACTCCACTGTTCATAAATACTGTCTGAGATATACATCACCATGACATTTTCTTGAGCAAAGAAAAAGAGTCCCTTAGAGACGTGAGTTTTTATAAACCCATTAAAATGATATCTTGCAAGCTGCTGCTCTCGTTTCCCATATACAAGGTTCAGTATTCCTGGAGGCTTGTGGTATTTTATCTCCCTTCTAGGTGCCTTATATAATTTCTGACATTTTCAAATGCAAGGATCAGCCTTCAGTTTTTATTTTACAATTTAGAAGTGAACTTTATGACTTTATTTCCTTTAAAGAAGTTATTTCCTTGTCCAAATGTTTCCTGAATAATAACTATGCATTATCTCACACACTATCTGGATGTAGTATGAGTATATCTCTACAGGTTGGCCTATGTTTACCTCAGTCAACAGCACTGCCTTTTGAACACCGTCCCTGATTAGTATAGATAGATACACCAATCACAGACCATGCGGCAGAGGTGAACAAAAGGGCATGAATTGTCTCACGTTGCACTTAAATTATCTCTTATTGTTCTGCCCTTAAGCTTTGCTAACTCATTGACTAGTATTTTCTTACCAGAAAAAAATGTAAGTCCACAAACTTGAAATTTGCTAGTCCTGCTAAGACACCATTTCACTCAGACTAGTTAATAGAGTGATACAATTTAAGATTGAAATGTTTCTTGAAATTTCACCTTCCCTCATGGTTTAAAAGGCATGCTAGATCAAAACTGTATGTTAAATTTCCACACTCATACACATAAAAAGTTATGTACAAAGAAATCAAGGATATAAAGTGGATGGCTAATCCGTGCTTTAAAGACCGTAAATGGATATTTCAGTGTTCAAGGGCTTATCTAATTACTACAGTTTAGTGGCCAGCCATTCATTGGTCAGAAAATTTTCTTAAAAGCCGTACCTTCCATCATTTGTTCAAGGTATCACCGTGTGAAGGTATACCTTTGAACTTTAGGCAGTTTATAAAGAAAGGTTTGGCTTTCACTTCCCCCTAAGAATGGCATCGAGGTCAGCAGAGGACAATGGCTGAGGCCTTTTCCTATCTCAGCTCTATCCTAGAAATGTATGCAGCCTTCTACATGTGTGTGGCCTTCTAGATCTCCAGGAATATGTCAAAGTTATTTAAAGTCCCCTGTGTCCTATCTGGTTCATTACTAATTTCTTTTGGATGTCTTTGATTAGTGCCAGGTTCTTGTTGACCACAACTGAGATCCACAGGCTTAGTGACTGTGAGGTTGCGAGGTGATTGCTATAGTTTCAGTAATGCCCCAGGAGTCTTTTCCCACGCCTACTGAAATTGGCTCTGAGTCATGTCAAATACTTTGGAAATGGAGTTTGTTGGAAATATTCACTGTTATTTGGTGGGTCTTAAAATTGGGGTCCAAAAGAGATTAGTACTCTGTACCGGCTGTGAGACTGCTAGATTTTCAGATCTACTGCACCATGGAAATGGGACAGGAGGGGAACTTAAAAAGGCATGGCAGTAAATCCACATTGAACTGCCACAAGCAATGCTATCCAAAGAAGTTCAGTCCCTTTTCTTAAACAGACATTTTTTCCATTTGTTTTATTTCATTGGTTAATTTCCAGATCTCTGAAGTTAACTTAAGGTTGTTTTTTGTTTTTGCCATTATATTGATTATTTTTTCAGAAGAACACTTCATGCAGGTCCTTCCACTGACATTCCAAAAGTCAGTCTAATCTGTTGTACTTTTAAAAAATGTTTCTCCTCACTTTTGGTATGAAATTATGATTAACCATGGTTTGGAGGGAAGGAAATATACTTCTAGGTTTTGTTTTTCATGTCGCCTAAAATCTCTGTAGCTTTTGCTTGTGCTAGAATGAAAACAGTGTGAAATGTGCCATTTAAACCTACAAAGAAAAGACTTTAAATTTTATGTTGTTTATGAAACAAGACCAGAAAGCTATGAAAGTTAAATTATTAGAGGTTAGAAATATTTTATTCTTAAGAGTCCTAATTTGTTTTTATCCCTATGCATATGTATGGAATGTTTTTTATCCAGTCTGTCCAGACTTTCTAAGGTTAATTCTCATACTCCAAAAATAAGGTAAACTTTCCTGCTGTACACAGACTGAAAATACAGACCTTGATAATAAGTGTTCACTCTAATACCAAACAATGTGAAACAGGAACAAAGAGACAGGTAAACAAGAAAGAGTCATTTGAACTTGGAAAATATGAGAAAATAAATTCAATAGAGGCTACTTCTGCCCACACTTAAGTTTGGTGTGCGAAGTTTTCTGAGAACTATAATCGAAAATATCACCGGGATATTAAGTACATATTAATACATTGCTTAAGTATACTTAAGCCTCAGGGTAAAATTTGTATGTAGCTATCATCTCATGTTGTAATTTCAGTAATCAACATTTTTTCTCTATTTAAAATATATTGAGATAGACATTCGTGTGTGTTTATAGAAATAACACTTCTTTTTTAAAAAAGATTATTTATTTATTTATTTTTAGAGAGAAGGGAAGCAGGGGAGAAACATCAATGTGTGGTTGCATCTCGAGCGCCCCCTACTGGGAACCTGGCAAGCAACATAGGCATGTGCCCTGACTGGGGAATTGAGCTGCAACCCTTTGGTTCGCAGGCCAGCACTCAATCCACTGAACCACACCAGCCAGGGTGAAATAACACTTCTTGACACATTTTATTTTCTCAATTAGTGGAAGATAAATAACCAAATTAGTTAAACACCTCCAAATTCCTTGCTAGAGAATAAAACTTTACTCATTTTGATTAATACTTTTGAGGGTATTAGTTCATAATTATGTTGCTGAATGATTAGTTTGCTGTTATGCATTTTTATAAAGGATTCCAAAGAAGGTATATGGTGTTTCTTTCAGTGCACTCTTTCAAGAGGTACATGATGATGCGCGGTCCTATGATAAGGGCTACTAACTTTCATCTCTTGGTTTAGGTGGTATCTACCAGGATTCTCCACTGTAAAGTTACTGTTCTTCTTTGGACTTAATAAAAATTTTATGGGGAAATCCTTTAAAGACTATGGAAATGTACTGTTTTCATCTTATCTTAATTCACTAATCATAGGTTTTTATCCATGATTTTTGTCTGGAAAATTATTACTGGAGTTATTGTCTAATGGTTTTCTATTTCCATCAATTTTTCTACCTTTATGATCTGGAAGTCTATTATAGAGAATAACTGTTCCTACATATCATTTACATATTCTTACAACTACACATTTATGCATTTATTCTATTATGTATATCAGTGTGGACTAATAGATACTTAGTTTATTTTCTGGGTTACAAGACATTACTGTCATTATTTATTTTGTTGCTAAAATCCTCAGACATTGGACAGAAATAAATTCCACATTTGTCCCTCTGTTTTAGATATATATCCCATTTCTCATTTCTGGATTTTTTGGGTGGTTGAGCTGATCCTTTAGTGGATATTTTGAGGTGAGTATGGGTATAGACAATTTCCTACATATTTTGAAACCTGGTTTCTCCCCCAATAGCCTTAATATTTAATGGACAGTTTGGTTGTATATAAAATGCTTGGTTCATATCTTATTTCACTGAATTAAAAAAAAACAACACTGCCCTGTTGTCTTTTTGTGCAAGTTCTTTTTCATTAGTCTTTGCCATCTTAAGTTACTTTTCTTTTGCTCTTTAAAGTTATTTAATTTTTTTCCCTGGAAATATTATAGATTATATTTTTTGAATTCAATAATTTTACTATGATATGTCTCTGAGTAGTTTGTATTGGGTTTATTTTCCAAGAACTTGATGGACCTTTCAAATACGTACATTTTAAAAATATTTTGTTAATACTGGAAAGTTTATTGAATTCAAGTTTTAAATACTCCTTTCTTCTTGCCCTGGCCAGTGTGGCTCACTTGGTTGGAGCATTGTCCCGTAGACTGAAATGTAGCTGGTTCCATTATGGTCAGGAAACATACCCAGGTTGTGGGTTCGATCTCTTGTCAGGGCGCATGTAAGAAGACAGCTAATCAATATTTCTCTTTCTATCTTCTCTCCTCTTTCTTCTCTCTCTCCTTCTCTCTCTCTCTCTCAAAGCAATGAAAAATTGTCCTCAGGTAAGGATTTTGCAATCTTTTTAAATATTCCTTTTTTTTCCTTTGATTTTTTTCTTTGGAGTCTCTAATAAAGCAAATGTTATATTTCTTTGTTTTTCATTTTTATTATTTACTTGCTGACCCTTTTTGCTCCTTTACTGCATTTTCATTGACTTGGCACTTTCATATTGTTCTTTGATGTTTCTTACTAAATTTTCACTTCAGTACTTTCTCTTTTACTTTTAGGCAACTTGTAATTTATTCTTCACTCATGAGATAATTCTGGTATTTTCTTCCTACTCTTTCCTGTCTTAATCAGCACTAATTTCATTTTTTTCTATCTTTTGACCATTTCCATAGTATTTTAATGTCTGATTTCAAGCTTCTTTTCATGTTTACATATTTCTTTTAGTATATTTATTTCTCTTTGGAAGCTTTCTTACAGGTTTCTTCTGTTTATGGTTGTTTTCTTTCTTGGAGGGATTGTTTTTCACACTTGATACATGTTGGATTTTGTGTTCTGATCAAACCACTAACTATTTCCTGAAACTTTGTGTCTTATGGAAGAAAGACTTTAAAATTTCCTATAGCATGACTCTTTCCTCTGTAAATACAGCAAAATAAAGGTATTTTATTTTGTGTGTTCAGTTTTTAATTTTTATCATTTTAAATTATTTTTCTATTACAGTTATCTCAATTTCTCCCCCTTTGCCCTCCTCCTCCCAGCCCACCCCCCACTCCCACAGTCAATCCCCACACTGTTGTCCATGTCCAGGGGCCATTCATGCATGTTCTTTGACTAGTCCCTCCCCCTTCTTTTTTTAGTTTTTATAGTAGATGGAGAAGTTGTATCTATTGAAAGTTTAGTTCTCTTTTGTGCTTAAATTTTCATGTGTGCTTTTCTTTTCCCTTAACTACTGAATTGTCAAAAGGAGTTTGTAATTTCCCTTTCTATTTTTTTTTGTCCTCCAGAAGTTACAAAATTTCATCAAGTGGTATACATTATTAATTATATTTCTTGTCATTGATTCTCTTGTCCCTTCTAACACTTTCTTTAGTATTTTTATACTTAGGGTCAATTAGTCTTTCTGATGGTGGTTTTAGATCTGACATAGGCCTCATATCCTCGATTCCCTGCATTTTTCTCAGTCTTCCCTTTCTTGCCCCAAAGACTGGCATTAGAGATCATACACAATGACTTGGCTTTTTTTTCTATTTTTACTCTCAGGTAATTTAGTGTCGGGTATTTTTTGTTTTCATGTTATGCTGAGCTTTATATATATATATATATATATATATATATATGTATATATATATATATATATATATACAGAAAGATATATATTTTTCTCCTTGTTGTTCCCTGTTTTTGGAGAAAACAGTCAGAGGCAGGGACCCAGGGAGCCATTGTTATCTTCAGCTCTCAGGGAGTTCTGGTAACAGCTCCTATTCAAATGCTTAAAACAAACTTTGTTAAGGAAAAGGACTTAATAAACAAGAATTTTAAGATTATTTGAAAGGGGATGAAACTACCTGTGGAACAAGACTGTCAGTACTATTCCTAAAATTGCTATACAGCTTCAAATTTTCATTAGTGCTACAATGTTTCAAACACTCTCCAGACACAAGAAAAATATACAAGCTTTAAAATACCAAAATAAGTTCCTTCTGTTTGATGATACTTAACAGAGATAGTTGGAGGAAACTCTATCTTTATTAAGAAGCAACCACAATAGACCAGTTCTATTAGATTGCCCCCAAACTGAACATTCAACATTTAATTTCCTTACAACTAAATCCCTCACTAATAAATTAACTACAAATTGCAAACTGTATGAGCTAAAACTGAGTGAGACAGCTATCTCAATTCTGGAAAAGATAAAGGCCACAAAATAACAATGGTCATTTAGACATGCTGTTAGCCATTTGCCTACTCAAAAGATCTCATTTCCAATGGGAGAAATGGCATCCTATTCTTTAAGGTGTCCATAAAATTATTCAAATACAGAACACTCAACCCCATCCTAAGACTGTGGCATTTGATATGGTTTGAAAAGTAAACACCAGGGAAAGAGGAAAACAGAAAATGGAAATGAGATACGCTCAGTAGAAACAGAGATTGATAGATAATTTATTCTGGAAAGCTCCCAGCAGTGGGTTATCATTTGTAACTTTTGGGTCTAGGCACTCCGTTACTCTTTTGGAATTTCTTTCAAATATCTAGACTTAATTCATTTCAATCAATTAACATTTACTGAGGCCCTTCATTATGTTAGGTATACAGAACTGAGATACAAAGGTAAATAACAATTACTTATAATTCACCTTCTTTTAGAAAGAATTTAAGTGGTATGACCATATGCCTCCCTTCAAGAGTCTATATGGTATAGACACACATTTGCAAACAAGGCATACAAAAGAACGGCTGTCAAGGAGGTAAAGATGTTATGAAAACCCAAGAGTGTGATCGAGTAATATTGGCTAGTGAGATTGCCTTTACACAGAAAGTGCACTTGAAATGGACATGTAAGGAGTGGTAAGTTTTTAAAGAGAAGGTGTCAGTGTGAAGTAATACTAGGTAGAATGGGTAGCAGTAGCAAATTCTCAGAAGAAGGTAATCACTAAACAGTAGTGAGTAGTTTGGAAAGTTAAAATGTAGAAGGCCTTCACTATATTGCAAAAAGAAAGAAAAATTTTGATGTGTGGGTTGCGGAAGCTTGATTGTCAGAATAAGGTATTTGGATTATGATTTAGGCAATATGTATGGTGTCATGTTTTTTAGGATTTTACCTGGAGTTTTTTCTTCATTTTACAGTGAATATTTTTTCATTAAATGTTTCAACCAATGCATACTGTGTATCTGTTGTGTGTTAAACACTGTTCTGGGTTATGGGCTTTGAGTAGTCGGCAAGATAGATATCCTGGTTTTCACCAAGTTTGCTTTTGAGTCAGAGAAGCTAGATTGGTAGTGATTAATAAATAATTTCAATAAGTGGTAAGTGTAGCAAAGATGATAAGTGAAAAGCAATTGATTGATTGAATGGTTTGACTATATTCACACAGCAGGTGCTTTTTGGGCCTACACTAGTCCCCTGTATTGCAGCTCTGGCAGAATGAGCCCTTGTGTGCAATTAGTATCCCATCAAATCCACCTCACCTCTCTCTGTTTGCCCTCCTGAGAGTTTCCTTAGAAGCCATTGAACTTCTTGAGCCTTTGGGCAGGGAAGCCACAAGTGCAAGAAAAAGACAGAAATTAACATCCCTAAGAGACGAGACAGATCAATGGATCAGTGTCACAGCCTCCTTCCTTCCCTTGATGGGACAATGCTAGGGAACGTTCTAGATATTTCCTTGGAGGGGGAGGGTCAGAGCAGGTTTAAATATGTTTCCAATAGTGACAATATATGCAAAAGTACTTTTAATTGGCTTCCTCTCACTTTCCCTGCTCCACCACAACTGCTGCTTGATATCACATCTCACACATTATCTGCACCAAAGACAGATACATAGAGCGGTTGTAGGGAGCGGCATCCTGCGAAAATTAATTACCCATGGGACGACCCAGGGAGAAGCATTAGAGATAGAGAAGATAACAAGGACAAAAGTCTTGAGGCAGCGATGGGTGTGATATTTTTGAAGAATGAAAAGTAGTAAGTTATGATGTAGAGCTAATAATAGTAAAGGAGTAATTAATTATTATATAAATTATAAGTTTATATTGTATAAATTGTTAATAAGTCATTATAATTTTTAATTTCCACAAATAATTGTGTTTTTTTAATCATTTGCTAAGATTTCATTAGGAGTGCTAGACCATTTAACATAATCTATCACACAGCCAGAAAATTAGCCTGGCATCTGAAGAGAAACATCTAAACTCATTTTTAAAAAATCTTTCTGCCATCATAGGCCCTTTAACAACCTGATGACTCTCTCCCTAGGAAAAGATGCACAGACATAAACCCTTTTAACAGTAAAGAAAGGGTTCAGAGACCCTTGAAAGCCTTTGAATCTGTGAATCCCTAAGAAACCATGACCCCAGGTTAAAATCCCTGGTTGTGAATGAATTCCAGTAAGAGTTCATTTTTCCATGGGCCTCTGTACTGAATCCTGGTCCCTGGAGCATCCCAGGGCGACATTCCTTGAATTCACTGTAGTCTCTAGATGAGAAATCATTTTCTTTTTTTTAAGTATATTTTATTGATTATGCTACTACAGTTGTTTCATTTTTTCCCCTTTGTCCCTCTCTTCCCAGTGCCCCTTTCCCCCAGGAACCCCACCTCTTAGTTCATGTCCATGGGTCGTGCATATAAAATCTTTGGCTTCTCTATTTCCCATCCTATTCTTAGCATCCCCCTGTCTATTTTGTACCTATGAATTTGCTTCTTAATCCCTGTACCTTTTCCCCTGTTCTCCCCCTGCCCCCTCCCCACTGATAACCCTCCAAGTGATCTCCATTTCTGTGATTCTGTTCCTATTCTAGTTGTTTGCTTAGTTTGCCTTTGTTTTTGTTTTTAGATTCAGTTGTTGATAGTTGTGAATTCATTGTCATTTTACTCTTCATTGTTTTGATCTTCTTCTTTTTCTCAAATAAGTGCCTTTAACATTTCATGTAATAAGGGCTTGGTGATACTGAACTCCTTCAGCTTTACATTGCCTGGGAAGCACTTTATCTGCCCTTTCATTCTAAATGATAGCTTTGCTGGATAGACTAATCTTGGATGTAGGCCCTTGCCTTTTATGACTTTGAATACATTTTTCTTGGCTGCAAAGTTTCTTTTGAGAAATCAGCTGATAATCTTATAAAAACTCCTTTGTAGGTAACTCTGTTTTTCTCTTGCTGCTTTAAGATTCTCTCTTAATCTTTAACCTTTGGCATTTTAATTATGATGTGTCTTGGTATGGTCCTCTTTGGGTCCAACTTGTTTGGGACTCTCTGTGCTTCCTGGACTTGTATGTCTATTTCTGTTGCCAAATTAGGGAAGTTTTCTTTCATTATTTTTTCAAATAAGCTTTCAATTTCTTGTTCTTGCTTTTCTCCACCTGGCATCCCTATGATTTGGATGTTGGCATTTTTGGAGATGTCACAAGTCTTATTCTTGCATCACTTTTTTGAATTCCTGTTTCTTCATTCTGTACCAGTTGACTGTTTATTTCTACCTTATGTTATAAATTATTGATCTGAACCCTGGTTTCCTTCTCTTCACTGTTGGTTTCCTATGGATTTTTCTTTATTCCACTTAGTGTAGCCTTCATTTCTTCCTTTATGTGTTTGCCATGCTCAATGAGTTCCTTGAGCATCCTTAACACAGTGTTTTGAATTCTGCATCTGATAGGTTGGCTATCTCTGTTTCACTTAGTTCTTTTTCTGGAGTTTTATCTATTCTTTCATTTGGACCATATTTCTTTGTTTCCTCAATTGGCATCCTCCCTGTGTTTGCTTCTGTGTATTAGGTAGAGCTGCTTTGACTCCCAGTCTTGGTGTGCCTGTTATGTGATAAGGGGCAACCCACTTCACTGTTTTGTGGCACTACATGTGGGGGAGGGGTCAGAGAGGGAACAAAACCCTTGCTCTGGTTCCAGTCACTTTATTAACTTCCCATATGTGACTGGCACCCCTCTAGCTGTTGCCCTGGTGGTGGTTCCCTGAGAGGATGGGTTTTCTTACGTTCTAGGACCATGAGGTCCCTTAGTACAGACTCTCCTGAGGGACCAGAAGTTTCTTCCATCACCCCAACCCCCATTGTTTTTTACAGCCAGAAGTTATGAAGCTTTATTTTCCTGGTGCTGCAGCCCTGGGCTGTGCGGTCTGGCCTGGGTCTGGAATTGCTCACTCCCCAGATGTCCCTCCCACTTTTCATCTACCATATGTGGCTGCAGGACCACCTATTCCACCAGCTGTCACCACCACTGCCTCACGGCCAATGCCTTGCCACTGCCACACTGCATCTTCTATGTCCCAGCTCCCCATCTCCACCCCTCCTACCCGTTTGGATGAATATTTCTTTGTTAAATTGTTAGTTGTCAGATTTCCACTCAGTTATATTTTCAGGCAGTTCTATTTGTTCTTTGTTTTGAGGTTAGTTGTGGTCCTTCTTATGGCTGTGCAAGGAGGCAAAAAGTGTGTCTGCCTATGCCTGCATCTTGGCCACAATCCAATAACTGTTTTTGATGTTAATAATTTTAAACCTCTCCAAACCAGAATTTTTTCAGAATCATTTTCCTCTATCATTGGCTCAGTTGTATCTTTACGATATCTGGAGCAAAAGCCACCATGAGCCCTGACCTCTGTGGCTTAATTCGTTGGACATTGTACCACAAAGTGAAAGGCCTTACTTTTGATTCCAAGTCCCTGTCAGGACCCATATGAGAGGCAGCCAATCAATGTTTCTCTTCCTCTCTCTCTCTCTCTCTCTCTCCCTCCCTTTTCCTCTCTCTAAAAATAATTAAATAAAATCTTAATTTAAAAAAAGAAGCACTATGAATGTGTGAAACAAAATATTTAATTACATGCCTATTATAGAACCTGTGAGCACGAATCTCATATTTTCCTGCACCTTTTGAGTCGTTGCTCCCTAATCTCTGGAAAGGAGGTCTTCATTGTCTCTCAGGAAATGCTTATTTGCAACCTTTGTTTCATGTTCCCAGTGCATACATTTTGTCCTTTTTTTTTTCAAAATGACAGTCCTCAAATTTCTAGCCTCAACCTCCATAATCTTGGGGAAAGGCACTTTCTAGGATGTATGATTTAAAAGTACTTATGAAAATGTAAATGTGCAATACAATTATGGAAATAATAAACCAGTAATATTTAACATCTTTGCAAAACTTACATTAACTCTAGAACAAAATTCTAGGGAAAGGGAAATAGAATGAACTTACTTGATGAAAACTGATAGAAGGGTAAGGGCTTAGGGGGAGACAGTCAGGCCAAGGAGATAGGAGCAGTGGAGGTGCACAGGGAGTGCCCTGAGGGCATACAGTGCACGGGCTGGGGACAGGGGGAGCAGCAGCTCCAAGTGGGGATTATGACTGAATGAGAGAACAGGAAAACTAAACAAGAACAAATATCTGACTCAGAAAAATGGTCTCCAGGCCATTTTCTCTGGAGTTTGCAAAATCATAGAAGTCATTCATGGATCAGACTATGTCCTCTAACATCACCTCAAATTCTAAGACTTTGCAATTCCAGTTCATTTTTGAGGTTTATTGTATTCATGAAAATCCCTCAATAGAAATATTTGGGATTGTTGACTTTAACACTTAAGGACATCAGGCTAATAGTGACTTTAAGAATGCTATTATAATTTTATTTCATACAAAAATAAAAGAATAAGAATGCCACACTAAAAGAATCTAATACAATTTAAAATTTTTTTATTTTAATAATAGCATATCCAATATGGATATTTTTTTAAAAGATTTTATTTATTTATTTTTAGAGAGAGGGAAAGGGAGGGAGAAGGAGAGAAACATCGATGGGTGGTTGCCTCCCACGTACCCCCTACTGGGGAGCTGGCCTGCAACCCAGGCATGTGCCCTGACTGGGGAATTGAACCTGAGACACTTTGGTTCACAGGCCGGTCGGTGCTCAATCCACTGAGCTATACCAGCCAAGGCAGTCTTTTTTATTCTTAACATAAATAAGCATATCAAATCTCTAGATGAGCTAGAGATCAGATATATTTACTCCTTGGTACAGTTTTTTAACAAGGACTTCCAAGAAGATGCTTTCTCTATTTTGTGTATTTTAAAAAGAATAAATGCATAAATATATAGTTTCCCTTTGGAATTTGTGAAAACACAGCCATGCATTCTTCAGTGTCTGGCTGTTGGTTGTTGATTGGGTCACATGAAGTGAGAAACACTGAACAAAGTAGAAAACTTATAACCATCAGTATGAAAAGTTTTCTCTTTACTACTTTTTTGTAAGAAAGGTCACTCATTACATTATGATAATATAAAGTATATGATTTCTGAATGGTTCAAATAATATTTTTAAGTTTAAATATGAATTTAACAATCTTGAAATAGTTGTGTAGAAATTGAAAATGTCCGTTGGTTCTATTCTTTTAGAAGGAAATATTCCAAGTACCCTTCTACTTTGAGCTGTGAGTATATCTGACTAGTAAAGCACTGTCAGTCTCATCTCTCTAGCGTCAGGTGTCATGCATTCAGGTATCATGCTTTCAGATACCGCATTCTGCTTAGAGTGAGGCGCCCCTCATTGACCGTTGGTGGAATAGTAGGTGATCAGAATGTAAACATAACCACTTTGTCAAACAGTAGGCTATTTCCCTAATTCTCCCATTATATAACCAGATGCATAAGTTGTTTCTAGCAGATTTTTCAAATTATTCTTCTATATTAGACTAATTAAATAAGAAATGGTTAATTTATTCATAGATTGCATAATTATTTGACTTATAACTTCTATATTTTTAGTTGATTGTCCAGTGCTGTACAATGACATGCGAATAAGCCAATAAACAACAACAACAAAAAATCATTCAACTCTCAAAAATAACAAAATAAATCAAGTCATTAAAGGGCATAACCTTTCCAGCAATATGATGGACAAACTGCCTGAAAAAGAAAACCTCTTGGAAGAGAGCACCTGCAATATTGGTAAAGAAGAAAAGAAACTAATATACATAGATATTAGAAATTAATATCTACATGCAGAGAGAAAGAAACTATATATATATATATATATATATATATATATATATATATATATGGTTTAACTGAGAAAAAAGTAAAAAAAAAAAATCCTTACAGGAAAAAAATAACAAGAAAACACAAATACAGAAAGCTAATCAAACACAGAAGCCAGCATCTACCCATCTCTAGTGTCCCAGAACTTGTTTTTTAATGGGTACACCTGGGGGGATAAGTACAAAGCTTAACTTCAGCACAGTGAAAGATTAGAACAAAAAGGCTAGCACTCAGGGTCCTAAAAGATTACACTTAATACGCGAAGTAGATAAATCCTATTTGTTTACAGAGATAACGAAGATGTTTGTTTTTTTTCAGCCTTGGCTCTTGGTAGGAGACAAAATACACACTCATGCTCGCACACACACAGTTAAAAATTCTGGAAAGATTTAAGAAGGACTACTTGGCCCTTACATAGATTTAAGGATAGAACTTACAGTAATTCTGATCCTACAAACACAAAACAAATAATTGAGCTGATGTTAGTCCCAGAAAGGTAGTGTCCCCAGGCACTTGGTAAAAGCAAAGTTAAATCTCTGGAAGAAGGTAATGTAACACAAACTCCAACTTGTTTCCTTAAAGACTTAAGGTCAAAAAAATAAAAAACCACAAGACACAGTCTGTCATGAGCAAAACCAAGCAGAAACAGCAAACTACAAAACAAGACCCTTAAACAACTAATAATGGAACTATCAGGTGAAGAATATATAGTATGTTTTAAGTATTTTAATAAATAAAAAGAGAATATATATATCATTAAATTGCAAGGGACTACAAAAATTGGCCATAAAGTTAAAAAGAAGAACATATAAACCTTAAAAACTAGGAATGCAACAATTGCCATTAGAAATAGATTGAAATGAACCTAGAGGTCTCAGGTTCATGATAGGTATTCTGAGAGCTTTGCCATAGCACCCAAAGACATGCCGCAGCCTCCATCTGAAGCATTGTTATGTCAGAGGGAACAGAAGCATAACTTTGTACTTCCACTTATTTTATTTTTTGAAAATATATTTTATTGCTGCTTAATATGCATACATAAAATTTACAGTATTATGCATATTCATATTCTTATGCAACCATCACCACTGTCATATCCAGGAATTTTTATTTTCTCAAAACAAAACTCTAACTTATTTAACAATACCTCCCTGTATCCTCCTCCCTTGAAGCTCCAGACACTCACTATTATACTTTATGTATCTGAATTTGACCTGTTGAGGTACCTCACGTAAATTGAATCACACAATACTTGTTCTTTTGTGACTGGCTTATTTCACGTAGCATGATGTCTTTAAGGTTTATCCATGTTACAGCATGTGTTAGTAGTTCATTCCTCTTAAGGCTGGATAATTTTCCATCTATGCACATACCATATTTTGTTTATTCCTCCATCAATGGACATTTGGGCTGTTTCCACCTATGGCTACAGTGAATAATGCTGCTATGAACAGGGGTGTACAAAAACCTGTTTGAGTCCCTTCTTTCAATTATGTTGATTACATACCCAGAAGTGGAATTGCTGGGCATTATCATATTCTAATTCTGTGTTTAGTTTTGTGAGTAATTGCAATATAGAAAAAGTCATTAAAATTTTTTTTTCAAAAGCAATGGTACTAAAATTCAAATAAATATGTGCAATCAATCTGTGTACAAACATTACACCTTTTATTGAAGAACTTAAAGATAACATAAATAAATGAACAGGCATGCTGTTTTTATATATAGGAAGATTCAAAGTTAAAAAAGATATCAATTCTTTCCAAGCTAAACTAAATGATTAATACAATCTCAATCAAAATAGTCATATGATTAATTTTTAGAAACATGACAAGTTAGAAAAAAATTACATTCAAGCATGGATGTACAGTATGAGACTCCTTTGGAATAACAATTGGGTAATATTGTTACTACCCATATTGTTATTACTCATATAATAGCATATTTATGACAATGATACCTTAACTGTAAATTTTAAAACTTCATAGTTTCCTGTTCCCTCAACATCCTCACATACAAGGCAGGCAATCGCCAATAGGATAAGGTGCCCAAGCGACATTCAAGCACACTGATGAAATTCTCTCATGCCTTTTCCTGTGTGCTCTGCACTGATCTGCAATAAAGAGACTTGTCAGGGGCACTTGCCCTTTCAGTGTCTCGTCTGCTCGACTGAGCCCAGTCCCTTGGCACTGCCTCCCATGCGGCCCCCTCTTGGTGTGCAGTGACTTTGTCTAGGACTTGTGAGTATAATAAGCTTTTTATTTTTCCTGTGCCTTTTGTGTTCCTCCTTGTAGCCACATCTTGTAACCACATTGGTAATACAGAAGTAATAGAAATTGACCAATTGAATTAAATAGAAAACTAAGAACTAAACACGTCTACATGAAGATTTTATATATCATCAGGGCAGCAATGTCAGTCACTGGTAAAAAAACTTACTATCAAACACATAGTACTGAGAGATTTAATTATACATATATTTACAATAAAATGTTATCCTTACTTCACATCATAAACAACATTGATTCAAGGTAGATCAAACAAATGTATGTGAAGAGTAAAAGAGTAAAACTTCTACTAGAAAATATAAAGATTTTTTTTCTGGGAAAGAAAAGTAATTTTCAAAATGACAAAAAGTACAAAGCAGAGAGGAACAGACTTAAAATTAACATTTTATAGAATGAAAAGAAATAAGCTACAGCTAGTTGCACTAACATGAATACCTTCAAAACACTACGTTGGACAAAAATAAAGCAAAATAATGCCATTCATACACATTTAGAAGGGACAAAACTGAACTGTGCTTTTTAGATAATGTTATAAATCATAAAGACAAGCAAAAAAATGGAGTAGAGGAAAACTAGTGGAGAACAGTGTTTTGAAGACTTCAGTTAGTGCTCAAATTTTCTATGTTAAGTTAGGCTGTGGGTACACAAGCTTTACTTTTATTCTTATTCTTCAAACTCTACATATACAATATATATACTTTTTTTAAAAAGCACTGTATTTTAAGAAAAGTTTTAGATTTACAGAAAAATTAAGAAGATGGCATAGAGAGCCCACGTGTCCCGAATATCAGCTTCCCTATTAACACCTTTCATTAGAATGATATATTTGTTGCAATTAATGAACCAATGTTGATATACTAACACAAACAAACACATCCATCCATGATTTGAATTTTCTTAGTTTTTACCTAATGTCCTTTTTCTGTTCCAGGATCCTAACCTATTCAGGATACCATATTGCATTTAGTAGTCATTCACGTCAAGCTAGTCCTAGCTATGAAAATTTCTGGACCACCCTTATTTTTGATGACTTTGAGATTTTTGAGTGCTATCAGTCAGGTGTTTTGTAGAATGTCCTGCAGCTGAAAGTGGTTTGATGCATTTATCATGATTAGATGTGTTTCAGGGAGGAAGCCTGCAGTGTAGGTGCCATTTTCATCACATCTCACTAAGAGTAAACACTAATAACATAACTTGTCACTATTGATGTTAATCTTGATCATTCTATATCTTTATGACTATGTGCTCAATGTCACGTGCCCAGTAGACTTCTCTTATCTCCCCCTTTGAAATTCTAGAAAAGCATGTTTAAAGCTACCCATTTTTTTCTCTTTGTCAAATACCATTAACTTAGAAAAATAATAAGGATGCACATATGAGTTTTCTTAGAAAAACAATGATTTTAGCTTTATAGAATAATGTCAGGCTTGCACATTTAGACTTAGCTCTCCAGGTTGAGACTTAACTTTTACTATTGTGCCCTACACATGGGGACAGAAATACTGGGCTTCATTTTCTCCAGATTACTTGTGACTAAGTCCACTTAATTTTTTAAAGGATGCATTTCATTTCTTTTTTCCTAGAAAAGTTATCCCAGAAAGCATAAGGGGTGATGAATTCAACAGACACAGAGGTTTGGCTTTCTCCCCACTCCCCCAGCATGAACTTTCTTTTATGGTACAGTCAGTTATGCCTCTAAGTATTAGCAAAGACTTCCATGGGAGGAAAGTTAAATTCGTTTTGCCTTACCCAATATATATAGATCATAATACTTATGTTGCTTAAGCCCATGTTTGATTGGAACAAGGTTTTAGAACACATTTCATAAATCTAAGATACCATGGATTGTCAGACAAACCAGAAAAGACTACAATTAAACTGGGACATGTCAGTGATTTTGAAACACAGTTCAGTTTCAAAGATGTTAAAACCTGGGGGGGAAAGCATAACTTGGAATCAGTGAAAAACAATGCCTATATTCAGATACCTTGTCAATGAATAAAGGGTAAAATAAAGGCTTTTCAAAAAAAATTGATGTCCTACTTTTCAAAATAAATCTTCCAATATATGTTAAGTTCTCCGTTGGTGCTGGACCTTTAGTTCAAGTAATTCCATAAGAAATTTAAACTGCTGTATTGTTAGGTGACAATCAGTAAAGTGATACATTTTTTAAAAGATACTAAGAAAAAAGATCAATCCATGTTTTCAAAGATAATGCTGTATAATGTTTTAAACAACAAGATTAACATCAGTGTGTTCTTTCCCCACCGTCCACCCCTACCCACCACCACCGTAATGCAGACAGGACAGGGTGGCAGAAGGGAATGGTACCAGAAAAGAAGAAAGAGTAAGGGAAAGGTCACAGCATGTTATCATTTTTATAAATCACACGTTATATTCTCTGGTGTTCTCATCGCATTCAACTCAGCCTGTGATTTGGCAACTTCCACTGGGCTGTTTGAAAGTCCATTGTAAACCTATATTTCCAGGATATTTTATTTTTTGCATAAAACATTTTATCATCTTTTCTCATGTGTCAAAACCTGTCATATCCTGATAACATTATTTATCCTTTGGACCAACTCTGAAACAATTTACCGTTTCTCCTATTTTTTTCTCTTCACAAGACTGAGAGACAGCACCAGCATGCCCTTTGCCATCCACTGTTGCTTCTAGTTCATACCCTTATTCTGAAAACATGTACTAATAACTTCTTTTTTTTAATTCAGTATTGTTCCTCGTTTTGATCATTGTCTGTTGAACTTTATTCACTCTTCTAGTTTCCTAATTGTTTTGCCATTGGCCCACAATTCTCCAAGCAAATAAATTTACCTTTATTGAGTTTACTTATTTTCACATGTCCATCAAAGAGCCATGGAACACTTAGTTTTACGGTGCTGTACTGACCTCAGTGATAAAGACTTACATCCAGGACACCTAGGCTGCCGCCATTCCTTTTGAATTTCTTTGCCCTCTACCAAGTTTCCAAATTCTCTCCTTTCCTTTACCTCCACATTTTAAAATAATATTTTTCTACTTTAATTACCTTTATTTCTTTAATCTACCTTCGTAAAACACACATGACGTAGTCCTTTGCAATCTAACTCCTTATGGCAACTGTTCTTTCAATGGTTTTTGATCCTATAGTTTGAGATCTAATGATTTTTTTTCTCAATATTAAAATCTACCTAGCTTATGCAATGCTATAGGAACAAACAAAGCACCGAGCCTCAGGATGTAGCAACCTTTTTCTCATGTATGGAAAAACAGATGCGGACTGATATTCTGGTCCTGTTGTTTCTCTCTTTGAATAGTTAACCAAACACTGATTAAATGGTTTGGCTTATTCTATGCCATGGATTTTCCACCTTCAAATGCACTTTATGTGTTACGCTGATATTATCCAGCTGAGTTTGGGTAGAAGAAGCAAAGGGGAGGGAATAAGTAGCATTTGAACCCCATACATCAGCTTTTAATTGCATTGGACCCATCACTTTTGCTCTATTACAAAGAATGAGGCATACAATACTAGGCAGATTGCAAGGAGATTGGGAAATGGGCTTTGTGTTTCTAGGAAAATAAAAGCCAAGCTCTATCACAGGGCTTCCATGAACAAATATAAGAAATAAAAAACAGAAGAAATAGTGTGGGGAAAAGATTAAATATGCTTTACATATGCTGAAGATTAAGTAGAAAAGGGATGTACAGTGCATATTGTGAGATTGGTGTTTAGAGACTGAAGGCTGGAAGTAGGGAGGTATTTCAAGGCTTTAAATAAACATGAGTGAGTTAAAAACATGTGTGCAGAACTCGAATAGGGTAATTGAGGAGGAAAAATGAGCCGTTGGTAATATGTTGGAGACTTTTAGTACATGGACATTTAGAGAAGTAAGCAATAAGGAAGATTTCAAAATGTCAAAAAGGAACCAAACAGCTAAGGTTGGGGTGGGGATGCTAAGAAACATGGAGTTGTGCTCAGCTCCAGATATGAACAAAGTGAGACAGGCTGAGCCTCTCTTAAATGGATGGGAATGCTCTTAAGTTATTTTTAAGCCTCTCCTAGATAAATTTAAATGTTCTCTTCAGACACTCCCCAAAGAGCTCCGTTTGTACCTGAATGGCCAACCCACAGCGGTCGCCTGGAAAAGCACAGAAATCTACCTTGCGCATGCGTGAAGATCCCATCCCTGTATAAGCTAGAGGCCGCCGCAGTTCAGGGAACCAGACTTTTCATTACCCTTTGCTTCCTTGAAGCCTCAGGCTCCTTCCCTTTCTTCCTTCCTTCCTCCCTCTTTTCAGTAAAACTCTCCTCTTAAATGTTTCACCTCCTCCCTTGATTTCTGTCAGGGTGAGGGGAGCAAGAAACCCTTTGGTGGTGACAAGAGTACTGTATTAGTCATTAATCCATTACTTTGGTAAATTTGGTAAAAAACTATAGGAGAAGGGGCTTTGGGGAGAATTGTGAAAGATTCGGGGCATCATCATTTTGGGCGTAAGCAGCAGCCTAGGAGGTCAGAGCCCAGCCTGTCTAAATATGTCCCGTAGATTCCCGACACTGGTGGGCATACCTACTCTCGGGCTGTATCCATGACTCCAAGGTGCCCGGGGCAGTTGAATCTCTCGGAGTTGTTTTACGTAATTTGACCGCATTTTCCAATGTATAAAGCATTTCCCACTATTATAAAGTATATACAAGTTGGCCACATTTCACACTATTTAAAATATTTCTGAAGAAATACGTATCTAATATGGACATTGAGGACAAGCATCTTTTCTTTTTTGCCTCTCTGAATAGTGGTCCTATTTACTTATTATAATTTATGGATTGGTATGGTGATAGGAGGGAAACGACTTTGTAAGAGTTTAAAGAATGTGTTATAGTGTGTAAATACAACCTAGTTAGTATATATATATATTTTTAAGATTTTATTTATTTATTTATAGACAGAGGGGAAGGGAGGGAGAAAGAGAGGGAGAGATACATCAATGTGTGGTTGCCTCTTGCATGCTCCCTACCGGGGACCTGGCGGGCAACCCAGGCACATGCCCTGACGGGAAATTGAACCAGCAACTTTTGCTTTGCAGGCCGGCACTCAATCCACTGAGCCACACCAGCCAGGTAGTTAGTATATGTTAATTTTGGAAACAGTCTGTTCCTTTACCTGGGTTTGTCATATCCCACAATTTATCATTAATCCTATGGTACTGGTATTTAATTATCAGTAAAATATCCTAAAATTCTGCATGTTAATTTAATATCTATCTTTTCTTCAATCACATGGATCTAAACAAGTTCATTTGTTTAGGGAGCTACTTGGGAGTATAAAGGTGGTGACACCAAAGTTTATTTTCCACTACTCCACTTTTGTATTTTTTTCATAAACTCTCATGTAGCTAACTGTTACTATGAAACATTCCACTACATTGCTGACATGCTCACTGATGCTCTCATCTCTTCTCTCCATTTTCTTCTTGGATTCTAAAAACCCAACTCATGAGTATTTACCCTCTGAAGCATTTCTAGCATATTTTTCCATAAAATTACTTTCCAACAAACATCACTTAGTTAAATAATTATTTTGCAGGAATGCTACTAATAAAAAGTAATACAGTGTTTGCATACAGTTTTGCTGTAAAATGGATTGGAACTCTACTGTACCAGTGAACCTCCTGCGGACATTTTGAAGTCAGGTCCTGCATATATTTTTCCTGACTCAGCTGAAAAATACTGTGGGTTTCTTAAAAGGCAAAGCTGTGTCTTACATGCTTTATTTAACAGTAGCTTCAATAAAATTTAGTATTTATTATAAAAATTTTTATTTTTCAATTTAGTTATTGAAGAAATAGAACTTTTATGAGTTTGTGGTTTTGCTTGCTACTGTTGAAATGTACTGGGAAAAAAACACACTTCAAGTTAGGAAATTTGAGCTTAAATTCTGCTTCTGCAACCTACTATTTATGCAGATGAAAGCCTTTAACCCTCTGTGTTATATTCCTCCTACACATAAAATAAGAGTATGAAAATGTAACTCACACCAATATGTGAAACATTAAATAATTATCCAATGAAAACATCTCAGCCTAGTACCTGACACGTATTAGTCACTCAGAATTCACTCATTTTTCTGTTCCTTAATTCATTTGCTCATTCCCTATTCATTTCTCCAGTGACGAGGCAGAATTCCCACCTGAGCAAAGTGTTTCCTAACAATAAGTTAAAACTAATATAAACACATTCAACATTTTACCTCATCATCAAAAATGCAACATTTGTAAAGAACAAAATAAAAGTGCTGAAAATGTACAGAGGCTGAATTAGGAAAAGGCATAGAACTTAAAGCCATTCCCATGTACTGCTTTTGAAACTGCTGCCTTGGCTCTGTATCACTTAACCCAGAGTGAAATCAAAAGCACTCTGAAGAAATGATTGATTTGCATGGAAATGGCTAGGGCTCCTAACATGAATGTTGTTCCCATTCACTCAACATCAAATGACACTCTTGAGCACTTTCTCTTGAAGTACTCTCCTCTTTGTGCTAATTCACCCTCCTGATGTTGCCACCTTCTGTGGTCTCTCAGGCCCTAAGTCTGCTCCTAAATTATTCCAGGCCCTTTACTGTTGCAGCTTCCTTTCATCTTTTCATGAATGACCACGAAGTGATCTTAAACTTAACATGTGCAAAATAGCGCTGTTAATTTTCTCCTTCTGTCTTACCATTCTCCCCGGACCAAATCATTCACTTCTTTTGTGTTTCCTATTGCAGTAATTAGTAATATCATACACACAATTGCTCAAATACTGAGAGCCAGCCTAAATTTATTTCTTTTCCTAATTCCTACTACAACAAATCTATCATCAAGTCTCTTCAACTTTTTATATCAAAATATATACCACATCAGCTCCCTGCCTCTGTCTCCACTATTGCCATCCTTATTCAAGCTGTTTTCACCTCTCTCCTGAAATAAGTGACAGCCTCTAATTGATTTTTCTGGTTCCATACCTATCTGTTGCAGTACAGCATCAAGAATAATTCTTATAAAATAAAATTCCAACTACTTACCTATTTGCAGAAAACAATCCATATGAAACACTAAGCACAGTGTCTTGCTCATATTAGCCCTGAAATATGTGTTAGTTTTCTCTTCTCTCCCTCTTTTCTTTGTACCATTGACCCGTGTGTAACTTTTAACTGTACAGTAGGCCCTTCTGATCCTCTGAATCAACCAACTACAGATTAAAATCAGTGTTTTCAATCTGCAGTTGGGAATCTGCTTTTGAAACACTGTGCCTGGGAATGTGAAAATACTGTTTTTAATTAGTAGTTAGTTGAATCTGTGGATACGAATCCAGAAGGGCCCACTGTATTGAAATAAAACCAGGAGTAGGCAGACCCGTACAGCTCAAACCTGGGTTATCCAGAGTCAACTGCACATGCCATCTGTGAGGTCTAAAGTGTTCTTCAATAATGTAGGTTAGGTATCTTCAGTGTGCAACTTTACTTGAATCACTTTCTGATTTTGCCCAAAGTGAAGTTTATATCTCCTTTGTGGTGTCACCAGAGGTAGATACCTGAGCTTTTGTTATAAACCTAGTGACAATCACTTCCAGTTTAAAACAGGATGTAAATGACAATGCAAGTAATAATATATATATGATTTTCTTATGGGTAAATACTTTTTGGACTCACTTTTGCTTCCTCACTATATCTGATATATAGTAAATGATCAAGAAAATTTCATTAAGTGAATGAACTCTGCAAGTTTAGTGGTACAACTGAAAAGTATGTTTTCTTAACTATATCAATTTAGACAGCATAGGAGAAAAAAGTTTGAAACTGGAGAGAAAAGAGTGGGATGAGATAGAACACAAGGTATTAGAGAGCTGCATGCATTTAACTTTGAAATATGGTATATTAATTACCAGGATATTAGGAATATACATTGTATTCTTTGCCTAAATAAAAGACAACAATCTCAAGATTTTTATTTTTTTAATATATTTTATTGATTATGCTACTACAGTTGTCCCATTTTTTCCTCCTCTTTATTCCCCTCCACCCTGCTCCCCACCCCCTGCACCAGCATTACCCCCCTTAGTTCATGTCCATGGGTCATACATATAAGTTCTTTGGCTTCTTCATTTCCTATACTACTCTTAACCTCCCCCTGTCTATTTTGTACCTACCATTTATGCTTCTTATTCCCTGAACCTTTTCCCCTACTCTCCCCCCTCCCCCTGCACTGATAACCCTCCATGTTATCTCCATTTCCATGATTCTCTTCCTGTTCTAGCAGTTTCCTTAGTTTGTTTTTGTTTTCTTAGGTTCAGTTGTTGATACTTGTGAGTTTGTTGTCATTTTACTGTTCATAGTTTTGATCTTCTTCTTTTTCTTAGATAGGTCCCTTTAACATTTCATAAAATAATGGTTTGGTGATGCTGAACTCCTTTAACTTGACTTTACCTGGGAAGCACTTTATCTGTCCTTCCATTCTAAAGGATAGCTTTGCTGGATAGAGTATTCTTGGATGTAAGTCCTTGCCTTTCATGACTTCGAATACTTCTTTCCAGTCCCTTCTTGCCTGTAAGATTTCTTTTGAGAAATCAGCTGATAGTCTTATGGGAGCTCTTTCATAGGTAACTGTCTCCTTTTCTCTTGCTGCTTTTAAAATTCTCTCCTTATCTTTAATCTTGGGTAATGTAATGATGATGTGCCTTGGTGTGTGCTTCCTTGGGTCCAACTTCTTTGGGACTCTCTGAGCTTCCTGGACTTCCTGGAAGTCTATTTCCTTTGCCAGATTGAGGAAATTCTCCTTCATTATTTTTTCAAATAAGTTTTCGATGTCTTGCTCTTCCTCTTCTGGTACTCTTATGATTCGGATATTGAAACGTTTAAAGATGTCCCGTGGGTTCCTCAGCCTCTCCTCATTTTTTTGAATTCTTGTTTCTTCATTCTGTTCTGGTTGAATGTTTACTTCTTGCTGCTCCAAATTGTTGATTTGAGTCCCTGTTTCCTTCCCTTCACTGTTGGTTCCCTGTATGTTTTGCTTTATTTCACTTTGCATACCCTTCACTTTTCCCTCCCTTTTGTGACCGTACTCCATCAATTCTGTGAGCATCCAGATTACCAGTGTTTTGAACTCTGCAACTGTTAGGTTGGCTATCTCTTCACTGCTTAGTTCTATTTTTGGAGCTTCGATCTGTTCTTTCATTTAGATCGTATTTTATTTTTGTCTCGGTGTGCCTATTACGTTGTGAGGGGCAGAGCCTCAGGTACTCACCAGGGCGGGGCAACCCATGTGGTGCTGTATGTGGGGGAGGGGTCCAAGAGGGAACAATGTCTCTTGCTCGGCTCTTGGCTGGCTTTCAGTCACTTCTCCTGCTACCCACAAGCATTTTGGGAACTTCTGGTGCTGATTCTCAAGTGGGTGGGTTTGTGTATGTTCTAGAACCCTGTGGGTCTCTCAAACAAACTTTCCTATGAGTCTGGCAGTTTCTCTCACCACTGCAAACACCACAGATTTTTACCAGTAGAGGTTTTGAAGCTTTCTTTTCCCATACCAGAAACTTGGGTTGTGTAGTCTCTCACTTCCCAGTTGCTCCTCCTGGTTTATCTTCATGCAAATGTGGGACCATGCAGCCCACCAGCTGCTGCCTTGCTGCACATCCTTTCCATCCCAGCTGCCCATCTCCGCCCCTCCTACCAGCCTGGATGAATGCTTCTTCTTTAATTACTTGGTTGTTGGACTTCCATACAGTTTGATTATCTGGCAGTTATGGTTATTTTTTGTTTTTAAGTTTGTTGTGTCCTTCTTTTGGTTGTGTGAGGAGACAAAATGTATCTACTTATACCTCCATCTTCGCTGGTAGTCTACAGTTTTAATTTGCCAAAATCTCAAGATTTTTAAAAAAGAAATACTCTAATATGTCCCATAAATAGGCAAAGATATTGATAGAGAAACTATTGATAGAAGAAACTTCTCCATTTAGATAATCACACTCATGCATACATAGTCAAATATATGAAATGCGTGTTTTAGGAAAGATGTGATTTTTAACTGATATTTAAATGTTAATATTACTAAGCCAGTTTTATTCAATTTTAGCATCTAATTTAGAACTAAAAGTTCTAAAGAAGTTGTCATGCTGAAAATAAAACCAACATAAGATCTAATATTTAAGGAAACTTTAAGAAATTTGTTTCTGCTGTTTTGTGCTACAAATATTTTTATTTATATTACATTAACTTTGGGATGGCCATAGGATGAATATTTAATTATATGTTATTGAGTTATTATGCATATTTTTTTATATTTTCTCTGAGAAATGTGGGAAGTTCAAAGCCTGTAACTGGCAGTTAAAATGATCACTTGATCATCTTAAATGTCTTTAAAATAAGTAAGTATTGATATTTAGGAAATTTAAATATAATCTTACTTTATGCAACATTTACATTTGTATATCTACATAATGAGTGTCTTATAATATGTCATAGTCTTTTTTTTACTTAAGGATGTACATAGCATTCTTCTACCAATAATATATTGTTATTCAAGTAATTTCACAGGGTAGGGCATTTTATTTTTTATATTAAAATAATGTTATGGTTATCCTTTCCATATACATCTTTGCTCAAAATTTAATTATATACATAGAATAAATACACTATTAATGACATGCAAAATATATGATATTAATACTTAAAACTACTACCAGTGGAATATAAAGGCCATTCATTTCTTATATGTGCATCAAAATTTGCCCTGACTGGTGTGGCTCAGTTGGTCCCGTGACATTCCAGAAAGCAAACAGGTCAGGGCACAAGCCTAGGTTGTGGGGTTCGATTCATGTTTCTCTCTCACATCCATGTGTCTCTCCCTCTCTTTCTCCCTTGCTCCCCCTCTCTCTAAAAATAAATAATTAAATCTTTAAAAAATTCCTTACAGCCATCTCTTGTTATATTATTATGCAAATATCCTAACTATGAAAATGTTCTTTAAAGTAACTGAGAAAGGTTTATTATAAGGGAGGGAAGAACAATTCATTAGAACCTAGAGTTAAGCAATTATATTATAAAAAGCTCTGCCTTAGGATAGGGTGAGCAAAGATTAAGGTAAGTCTTCAGAGATACAACTCTCGAATTACACATTCACATAAAGATGCCCCCTGGTAATGTAAACACTGAGTCACAAAGAGTTAATCTATGTATTCAAAGACGCAGAGGCATAGATGAAGGACTAGAGTGAAAAAGATTCTAATTCAAGCAATCTGGCTTTATTCCACTTTGCTGTGTCCAAATCAGTAAAAAAAAAAAAAAAAAATCATTAGAAATTGTAATGATAAAAATAGATGTGTGATAATTTAATGTTCAGTAATTCAAACTAGTGTGTATTTTAAATAACTAGCTAAGATCTGATTTAATATCAGAATGAGATTTCAAAAAATTGAAAAAATATAAAAGAAGGAAAAATGCAAACATAACCTATGATTCCAACTGTAATACCATATAAAGGATGTTTAATTACATTAGAATAGTATCACGAGTCTAAGAAAATAACGTATTTCAGAATGATGATACAAACATTTCAGAATCATTGTTAGACCTCAGAATAGAGAACTACTGAAAATAGTTCCCATAAATAGTATGTCCCTTTAAGGGTCACTCTGGCCAATAAGGCAAATAAGAAGAACACAAACAACGAAAACCAAATTCTATCCAGCTGTTGATCTAGACATGACCGCTCTTCAATACTGATTTGTAAAGTGTAGATCACATCTCTGTCTTTGGTGTATGAAAATGATGTGTGACTTTAACACTGTGAATCCTCAATTTTAAAAAAATAGCAGAAATCATCAAATCTAAAATTTATATGTGGGACAGTTAAGCAGAAAAACACTTGTTTTCATTTAGCTCTGTGATTGCAGAGTTAGCTCTGTCACCAAGAAGTCATGTAGGGCAAATTACTTGTTTTACAAAAACATTATTTTCTTATATGTTTAAAAGCAAGAACAATGAATTTTCTATTAAATTTTGTCTATCTATTTATATATAGATGTGTATATAAAAATATATAACTTAGTATGTGTGTAAAATCTTTGAAAATTATTTAAAATTCCTTAAAGCCCACATACTAACTATAATAATTTTATTTTATTTAATAATAATTTAATATTCAGATATAAAAAGATAGTATATTTCTTTATTAAAAATTAACACTGAATATAAACATATTACCAAAGAACTATTACAATTTAAACATAAAAACAATAAAAACAAAAACAACTTTAGGGAACTAGAATTAGATAAACTGGATTCATACTGTGGCTCTACACCTAACCAGCTGTGTGACCTTGATCATGTTATTTAATATCTCTGTGACTTTCTTCTTTCCATTATCTATGTAATAAATATAATACTTTTTATCTTTCCTATAGTTATAAAGTTATAAAATAATATGAACACATCTAAGGAACTATTTGGCTCTTAGTAAATTCTAAATCAATGTAGAAATAAAAATTATTGTTAATTATGTAGGACTATTAATTACTCTGAAAATCTCAAGTATTACATTTTCATTTTTTATGTTATTATTTTTATGTACGTTTTATCATTTGTCTCTCCAATTTATTGGATTTTTTCAAATTTCCTATGTATCTAAAAATTATGAATTCTGTAACAACTTTGTATGTTAAATTCTTTATAAATATCTTTATTTCTATACAGTTGAAAAATATAGCCATAAAACCTTTGTTTAATAAGATGGAAGATTATAAAAATGGGGAATATTTATTAATTTTAAGTACCATCCAAGTTTTTAAAATTTAGTAACAAGTCAACCAAGAGTTAACAGAGAGAGAATTTTGTGTCCCTCTCTTTACTGGTTGAATTTGCATTTTTGATAAAACATATCTTTCAGACTCAACGAAGTCTGCGGCACACGCTGATCTAGCAGGCTGTGTCACTGCTGCTGAAGAGGCACAGAACCCTTCTCCGGGAGGTGAGGAATCCAGGCCTTCAATCCCTTTCCCATATAGATTCAAAAGTATCAGAATAGCTCCAACAACTGAGGTGGGATCCTAACTAAATTCCTTGTTTAAGAAAGGAAAACAGGACTATTCCAGGAGGAACCCACTAATTATGAGTGGAAAGATAAGTTTAAATTGGAGTCCTGGATGAAATTCCAGTGCTAAGAGCACCGTGTGAGAATTGAAAGAATGGATGGTCTCAAGTAAGGCATAGAGTGTAGACGAGAATCTTCTCTGGACCAGCTCCGTCAGTTCTATAGATGTGTTTGAGAAGAATGGCTCCACAATGATGTAAATTAACAGGGGTGTTCAACCTGCAGTCCACGAGCTGCACACAGTCCAGGATGGCTGTGAATGTGGCTCAACACAAAATAATAAATTTACTTAAAGCATTATGAGACTTTTTTTGTGATTACATGTTGCAATGTATTTAATGTGTGGCCCAAGACAACTTTTCTTCTTCCATGTGGCACAGAGATGAAAAAACTTTGAACACTCCTAAAAAATACAGAGCTGAAGCATCGAAATTGAGACCCCTGTTTCACATCTCTGTCCCTTCTACCAGTCTCAATGTGGAATCTTCAGTATATTTATTTGTAAGGCTGCCATTCAGGTAGATTTTAGGCAGTCCATAATGATGGTTGTTTTGCAGTTCAGTTAAAATTCTGATGCAGTCATCAGAAGGGGTGAGGACAGTGTTTACCTACTTTGCTGTCTTGGCTAAAAGTCTCACACTTTTATTTCAAGATTTGGATATTAATTTATATAAATGATTGTGGTTAAAGTTCTAGTTAGCCATAGAAAATTGTGGAGTGCTGGCTTAGGAAGTTTTTAAATTTTTTTTAAATAAATCAAAATGTATCAAATAATATGCTCTAATTACAATGGATCTGAAGAGATATCGTATTTTGTCACGTATAATGCACATACACGTTTTTGGCCCAAACTTTCAAGGAAAAATATTTTGCTTTAATTTTTTTAATTCAATTTTAATTTATTTATATTTAGAAACAAAACTGATTATCATATTCCAGGGTATAATTTTGCATATGGATATTGTTATTGATTTATAGAGTTAGACTGTTAACACATAAGTATAAATAAAAGAATTAAAAATATTTATATAAATATGGAATTAGTACTACCCACATATAATGTCCATCCTTATTTTTCCCTCAGAAATTTGGGCAAAAAAGTGTACATTAT
Source organism: Mormoops blainvillei (assembly GCA_004026545.1). Lineage (NCBI taxonomy): Eukaryota > Metazoa > Chordata > Mammalia > Chiroptera > Mormoopidae > Mormoops > Mormoops blainvillei. Next base: position 34,489 of record PVJD01006203.1, read on the forward strand.
ACACCACAAAATACAGTAAGAAAAAGAACTCATGGACATGGACAACAGTGTAGTGATTGTGGTGGGGGGAGGTGGGAAGAGGTGGAAGAGGGTATGGGAAGGATAAATAGTAATGGAATAAAAACAATTTAAAAAAAGCCATTTGGGGTTTCTCTGTGCCAAAAAGTTAAAAACCCTAAAATAGAACACACACACACAAAGTCACTCCAAACCCTGTATTTATTTAAAGTTTTGATTTTTTTCAATGTTTCTTTAGTGTTATTTACAATAGCCAAGTAATGGAAGCAACCCAAGTGTCCATCAATGAATAAGTGGAGAATATGTTGTGATACATATACATAATGGAACATTATTTGGCCATAAAAAATAAAATTTTACCATTTCAGAAAGTATGCATGGACTTAGAGGGTATTATGCTAAGTGAAATGTCAGTCAGAGAAAGAAAGTACCATATTATTTCTCCTATATATGGAATCTAAAGAACAAAATAAACAAACAAAACAGAAACAGACTCATAGATACAGAGAACAGATACATGGCTGCCAGAGGGGAGAGGGTTTGGGAGACTGGGTGAAAAAGGTGAAGGGATTAAGCAGTATCAACTGGTAGTTACAAAATAGTCATGGGGGTGTAAAGTACAGCACAGGGAATATAGTCAATAATATGTAATAACTAGGTATGGTGCCAGGTGGGTACTGGAAATATTGAGGGGGAACATTTTGCAAAGTATATGATCATCTAACTACTATGCTGTATACCAGAAACTAATACAAAATAATATTGAATGTAAACTGTATTTGAAAAATAAAATTTTAAAAAATTTCTTTAATATTTCTAACATTGCCTTGCAATCAAAAGCATAAATTCAGACAATGGAAAAGGTAAAAGTCAATAATTACTATAATTATTTTCTGAAAAAATTAACTTTTCATTTGGCACATTCAAGGCTGTATAACAGATGCTGCATTCAAGATGTCTGCTAATTTTAACATATAAAATAGAACCAAGTAGACAATCAAATCCATGTTCTGATAATAACAATATTTTTAATAGCACCATGTCTTTGATCCTTCTGATTTATGTATAGAAATTTAAATTAGTAAAACTACCAGTGTATTTTAATGAATCTTTTATTTTCTGAGTACTCAATAAAGTAGAATTCCAAATTTATAAATGGTACTTATAATATAGTTCTTAATGTTTTAAATACCCCAAATATGGTATTCAGAGTTAACAGTATGTGCTTGCAAAATCTACTAAGTTACTCTTTTCATTTTACCAGTGAAATCTTTCAATTCTTATATACAGAAAATGGAATCCTTAATTTGGTGCATAAGTACTATATGTGGACAAGTTATATGACTCCTCAAACAAATGGGTTTTTTCCCCCTCACAAAAAATACCATCCTTATCCCAATAAAGAAATACATATATGAAATAAGAAAATATCTACAGATTTTATCTAATATATATATTTAACATTAAACATAATTCATCCAAAGGTGCTTATAAATTTCTACTTATTCCATGCATATACAGTCAAGTAAAAACACAGATGATTCAAAGATACATATATAACAGTAATTTTTTTTTCCTGCTAAAAGTTACTTGGAATTAAGTTTAACTGACTTTCAAGGGAGATGTGAGAATTAGCAATCAATCTGTTTTCACTCCTTCATGACTTATACACAGAGACACTTCTACAGACAGAAAACACTTACCGAGACATACCCACACAGATACAATCATTGATGTGAACACACACACACACACACACACACACACACACACACTAATATAGCCACCTATTCCTCAACTAATATGATTTTTCTTAATTTTCTAAAATGTATAGACATTTTCAGGTCACTACTTCACTACATTGTTTACTGCAAAAATAATAAATGTGTCAAAAGTAATGTCAAATGCCATCATCTGTCTTTGGGACTGAATATTACTCTCTGTCAGTGTGACTCTCTGCGGCACATTTTTAGTCCAATTTTAAAGCTATGAATAGGAAAGTTAAATTTTAAAAAATATGAGACTTCTGGTTTTTGAGTTATGAAATAGATCTCAAGAATATAAAGAGCTTTATAACTATGCTCCTCAGAAATTGAAAAGCCTAATTATACTAAGAGTGAGTTTCCTTTCCCTGAGGTATTCAAGCAGAAACTGCACAGACACTACTTCGGAGCCTTTCAGAAGGCATCAATCCACAAGGCGGCCCATTAAATTAGATGCCCTCCGAGGTCAGTTCCAAACTGTAGTCTCTATAATTCCACCGGTTTCTCCTGATTTTAACATGTCAGCCATATTTTGTCAGAGTTAAGGGGCCTCTCATGTGATAGTTTTGCCTATATCATGTTTTGGAACAAGGCAGGGATACACATACATGCATGTTAAAATGAAGAGGAGGCATGAGTAACCGATCAGCCTCTAATTATTTACTGTGAATTATCTAACTCTCTGAAGCTAAAACACTTCTTTGGAAGTGACCACTTACGTTTTTCAAAACTATAGTTTTCAAGTTCAAGTAAGTAATTCCCTGAATTATTTGGTAGTATTTAAATATTCAAAGAAAATATTTAGGTCTTTACACCATTTCTCAGACAGGCAATATGTATTAACACCATTATGTTTAGAGTGAGCAAAAGTACTTATATCACCAATATGCTCAATTAATGAATTAATTACTAAGACATTTTAATTTTTGAAAGGCCAAATATTTGTAAGAGTTAGCTAAAGAAAAGTTTTTGAGAAAGGTGAAATAGAGAGGCGCTCTGCCTCTGACTGCCTCAGGTGAAGAAGATTAAAAACACCCAAAAGAAGCAGAAAGGGAGACACAAGCATAATTGGGTTTTTAATAGGGTTGCTGAGATAGACTGAAGGGCAAAATCTTGTGAAGCATTCTGCTTTTTTAAGTTACAAGGTAACGAGACATATTTTATAGGTAACTCATTTGGAACCATGCACATATTTTTAATTAATAAAGTACATTCTCTTTTTAGAAGATCAAAGTAGAGAAATTGTAAAGACAAATCATCAGTTTTTACATAAAATTTAAAAACTGTTTTTGTGAATTAATTCCAGAAAGTTATTTGAGAATATGCTGTTCATATCTACATAACATATCACTAAGCTAGGTATTGTTTTTATTGTTGTTTTACTGTTATTTAGGAAAGCATTGAGAAAAAAAATCCTGATTTACTATCCATACTACTCAAATGAAAATATTGCCCAACCTGTTTTAATGCTTACAAATTCAATTCCACTCTCTCATTTTGTTTTCGAGGGTACATTATTTTTCAGTTGTATTCATGACACTTCCTCTATATATTCTAGTAAACTTCTGCCAGTTTTAAATGTCAGCTTTGCTGATCAAACAATAATTCCATAATTTGTTCTTTCAAAGTAAACTTGAGTTAACAACACAAAGTGCATCTCTAAACATAAGTATAACTATTTTATATATTTATTCAATTTATTAATGGTTGATAAGCACTATGGTTTTTGTCATTATAGCCAAAGAAAAAAATTTAAAAATTAGTATCTTATTAAAGTGAAAACTTCTCAAAGTTAGGAGCCATTTGATTTCCTCTCTTTACAGAGCTCACCATCAGTTGCTCCACTATTACTAGCTGAATTTAATCAGATACTTTGGGTAACTTTATATTAAGAGGCTTTAGGAAATACACAGTAGCCTCTGATGGTTTAAATGGCAAAAATACATAGTTTATATACCTTTTAAATAATTTCACTCAATTCCTCCCCCCCCCCTTTTTTTCTGCAAATACCATACATATGTCCTTAAGAAGATCCTAGTTTACAGTAGAGGACATTGGTGAGTTATGAAATGCTACATTCTCCAGTGAATGGCTTTGAAGCTACCCATGAAATATCCCCTCTTGATTTTCATGTTTGTCCATCGGAAACTATCATGACTAGATGCTGTTTAGTAAGTTCTATGGTTTTTAACTATTTACTTCTGAAATCCAAGGAGTTTTAAATTTCTCATTTATTTTTGTAATTTTTACTGAATTATGTTCTGTATAAAGTATACATTAATTTAAAAATGTATTTAAATTACATTACATTACATAATGTAATTAATGTATACATTATATTTTATTTAGGATATTGGATATAAAATTGAAATGCAATATATCTATAATCTCTCAGTAGAAGAGTATCCACTATATATTTACATTTTTAATGTATAATATTTCCTTCCACCATTTGAGTATGTGTTTTAAAATAAAATATGATCATCCTGTGCATAAAGTTTTATGCTTTGTTTCCCTCCATATAATATTATGACATCATATAAGGACAGTTTTTCACATCAAAATTAACTTCCTTTCAAAACATTTTTATTCATTTATAATATCTCATCAAGTATATATAGCTTTGTGTTAGAATCTAGGTTTGTTTTCTATCATTTTAACAAATAATACCATAATAAATTTCTCAGTAGATATATCTTTTCAATCATCTGCATGTTTCTCTTAGATAATTCCTAGACTTGGAATTCTCAGACCAAAATTGTGAATAAATTTCAGGTACATTATCTACACTATCAAGTCTACATGTCAACGTTCTTGTTTGTTTGTTTGACATTGAAACACACCAAAGCTATACACTTGCCTTCATGTAAATATTTGATCATATCACTGAAGCCTTAGTAAGTCATTCCATAGGCTCATACTAACATGGATTTAATGGATTATGCATCACAGTCCAAATCTCCCTGACATATCTTATCTAGCACACACATGGGCTTGTGAATGTGTGCTTATACATATACACAGGATTCCAAAAAAGAGGTTTTCCAAATATAAACAAAAGATGCTGATAATTCTGATTGTCTGAGGCACTTCACTTATAAATTAATTTAAAGGTGATATTATTAATAGGAAATTCTCTAAGTAGAATTTTATCTTATAACTTTCTTGTACCTACAAAGTATTAAGATGATTTTTTTTCATGATTGGATTCATGAAAAAGAAGAAATAATAAAAGTGAAGACACTAAAAAATCCAATAATTTGCCTAAATTGAAAATATACATCTCTTTGTACAACAGACCTCTTCAAAAAGATATCTGTAAGAATATATTATTCACTGTCAATGAAATATTAAAAAGTAGGACTACCTGAATTAGTCTAAGAATTTGAAATTCGGATATTATTTATCTGAACTTAATATTTACAGAAAAGTATAAATTCAGGTTATGTGAAGTATCGGTAAATAGTTTTGAGTGTTTTCACTCATTCGAGAAGGTTTTGCATTTGCTTATTTCATTGTTTACTTCATTGGTCCTTTAGAGGGTGTACATATTGTTGTATTATATCTGTTGATTGACTTTCAGGGCTGACACTGATTAGTTTATTCGTGTGTGCTATATATACAAAATGGGACATCTACATTAGTTATTAGTTAGCTACAATTTAGATTTCTGACCTGTGGAGAACAAACACAAATCCCATATTTTTGACTGCTTCATGCGTATGATAAGAGAGCAATTCTAGGCTAGTAAACCAAATAATGTAAATTAGGGAATTTGCAATTCCTTACTGCTAAATAATGTTGAGCATCTTTTCATATGCTTATTTATTTTATATTTGTATATTTTCTTTGGTGAGGTGTCTGTTTAGATCTATTGCCAATTTTAAAAATTGGGTTATTTGTTTTGTTATTATTGAATTTTAAGTATTTTTTGTGTATTTTGGATGTAAGCCCATTAACAGATATATGTCTTGCAAATATTTTCTTTCTTTCTGTGGGCTCTTTATTTTCTTAACAGTATCTTTTTACAGAGCAGAAGTTTTTCATTTTAATGGAGTTCAACTCATCAGTATTCCATTTTACAACGCTTTTGGTGTCGTATCTAAAAATCTTCACCACACTCAAGAGTTTCTTTGATGCTATCCTTCAGACATTTTATAGTTTTGCACTGTACATTCAGGTCTATGATCCACTTTGGGTTGCTTTGTGTGAAAAGTATCTAGACTCATGATTTGTCCATTGGGTGTTTAGTTGGTCCAGTACCATTTGTCAAGAAGACTGGCCTTTCTTTACTTAATGGACTTTGCTCTGAAGAATCCCCAGGCAGTTAGAATCTGGCACGAGTTTTTTTGAGGGCAGGCTTTTCTTAAGAACAGAATGCTCTGAGAACATTTTTAAATGATTACTTTTCTTTTAAAAGTTTTCTCAGTTACAATTTACATTCAATAATATTTTGTATTAGTTTCAGGTGTATTTTTCCCCACCCTGCACAGGACACAGAAGAGGGTTCTTCTCCGATCTTCACCTCGAGATCCTGCTTAGTTCTTGGAAGTAAAACCCATGAATGTATGAAGGCCTCTTTAAACCTGGGACCCCTGGAATATTTAACTCAGGCTTGTCCATACTGAGCCTCCAGAAATTCACCAGTGTTGGTTTAAGTGTTTCTGCTTGTACTGTCCTCAGTGGTGACCTTCTGCTAATGGTAAGTTAAGATGATCAACATTCATCCTTTTCTCCATTTTTCAGTGTGGCAGCTTACTTCGTGACCTCAATTTTCTGATGGATCTAAGAACAGTTGCCATTTTATAAACTGCTCAGCTTTTCTCTTGTAAGATGGGAGTGATGACTCTACACTCTTTACTTGTCAAACGGGAAACTGGAAGTCTATATGACTTGTTACCTTTGACTTGACAATGATTTCCAGGTAGTCTTATGTAAATCAATGTCCTGGCTTCCAGATTTTTGTATGTGCAAAAGAATATTGAACAAGATCATTAATTTCCATATGGTTTTCTATAAAATGTTAATAGATATCCAAATACAACATTATTTGATGGCAAAACATAATTAGTACACATTTATTGAGGTCGCTCAAAGGCCGCTGAAAAATAGCATCTCTCTTTTCCACTTCATTCAAGAAATAAAATGGAGCAGCATACAGGAATGAATACATAATTTGTAGAATACTCAAGTTGCAGGAATTATTCTGCGTACATTGGACAAGTAGATTTGCTCAAGCAGTATCCCCAACTTGAGCAAATTATTCAATCACTCAGACCAAGCTTTGCAAGTCTGGGGCAGCAATTTTCTCAGTGATGGAAGAGCACCAGGGCAAACACTGGTAACTAACTTTGCCCTGTGAGCAGTTTGTCCTCCAGAAGGAAAAAGAAAGAGCAGGGCAAGGCAAAGCAAGTTCTTGCTCCCACACTCGCTGACTGAGACTCACTTTACAACCCATTGTGGTAAAATGAGTAACGGTACAGTTAGAGGCCAGGAAGGCACTTAAGCAAATTCTGTCCCTATAAAAACTAGCGGAGTGGGGGAAAGCCATTCTACTTGAATACCAGCCTTGAGTAACTTTGAACATTACTGAGACTTTATTAGGCCAATTTCCACAGAGATTTTCCAAGATGGCCAGGGTGGGACACTGACTTCCCAACTCAGCTTGTCTTACTATGTAAATCGATCCCTCAAATGGGCATTCTGCAGGCAAGTGCAGACTTTGTTTCGTTATTCTGCACAGAGTATCATTTTTTCTTTCTTAATTTGTGCTAACATTTTTAATGGAAGATTTTACTTAAATTGCAGATACGCAGCTCCTCTTTGCTCTGTAGATGGCAACACTGGGCCTTGTTGCCAAATGGTGATAATTGCCTGCACCTGAGTAACAGCTGCTCTCACTAAACAATGTGAGTACTCTTCATTTTGCCAGTTCTCACTAATTACCCAATGTGATCGTAATGCTCTTAACACATTCATTTATATGTCTCTCCTCTGTAGGCATTTGGATTTGTTGGCACTGCTCTAAAGAGGACCAAGCTTAGTCACATTTTTAGCACTCTTATCTTAACTATAAGTAATAGTGGGGACCATTGTGGGACTATAAACTCAGCAGACCCCAAGCTTCCTTTGTTCCTCTCCACAACCGAATCTTCTCCTCATCCCGTGTGCTTGTTCCATTTATTTTGCAACCTGCCTCTTTCCCTGAATTTCCCTCTAAGATTTGCCTTGAAAACATAGTTATGGCCATAGAACATATACCTGGGCCCCTAGATCTTGTGTGTATGACTTGTATTTAAATCTCTGCGTCAGCTTAGTTGAACCCAGCATGGTCAAAGGTGAAGACTGCTATGTCTTCATTTTCTAGAATCAGGAGTATCCAACCCGTGGCCTGCGGGCCTCATGCAGCCCAGGAAGGCAATGAATGTGGCCCAACACAAGATTATAAGTTTACTTTAAACATTATGAGATTTTTGTTTGTGAGTACATGTCACGCTAATGTGTGGCCCAAGACAACTCTTGTTCCAGTGTGGTCGAGAGATGCCAAGAGGTTGGACACCCCTGTATCTAGATAGAGCATGGATATCTCCCCCTGTGGCCTAGACTTGCTATGAACTTGGGCCACACTTATTTATGCTGTAGTGTGTACCACTGGTCCTAAGGCAGAGGCAGAACAACAGGGTATGAGTCAAAAACGCTGACCATGCTTTCCGACTGGAGGAACCAGAGCGGATAGAAAGCCAGAAGAATAAGAATAAGAAATTTTGACACTTCTAATCAGAAATTTTAATAAGTATAAAATTATTCTGGCACAGGGAAAGTTTTATGTTTAAATTAGATCTTCAGTTTTCATTATAATTGATACCTAGAAAAAGAGACAGGAGCAGACTTACCCATGAACTATACAAGATCATCTTAAAATGAAATTTTTAATCTTTTCAACATTGGAACAACTCCCTTTTTTTCTTTTTCTTTTCACAAAGATAGTGATCACTTAATTTATACAGTTCCAATAATGCTTACTTTTATATTACCACAAATGAAACTAGCCTTTGGTTACTGAATTTGCTTTTGAACATCTATCAGATGACATTTGTATGCGTTTTCTCTAAAGTCTTTTTGTAGGAAGCAGATGTGAATCACAAGCAGCCCTTCCTGGAAGTTTTGATTTACTACTCCCTGAAGTTTCTTTAGGCTCTGACTCCTCTTAAACATAACATTTTTCACCATATAGAACAGAATTCCTCTTTACAATGCTGTAATATAAAAATAGAGTTTCTTCACTTACCAAAGAAAGACAAGGGTTGGGAGGAAGTAAAGAGAGCGTTTGCTAGCCCTATAAGACACGTGAATTCCTAGCACAGCATCTTCCCCCAGGGCACAGCACTGGGTGAGGGCCAGAGGAGACGGGTGTGTCAGAGCAAATGGGTGGTGGTGGCAGCAGGGGGCACAGCAAGTCTCCTCACTGAGAGCACAGCCCAGGGCGCCAGGAGGTCCCGAACAGAAGGCTCTTGCTATTGTATGGACTCTAGGACTAGAAGGGGGTGAAGGGGAAGGGCTAGGAGTGGAATAGTACTGAGAATTGAGTCAGCAAGTTGTTTTCAAGCCCCTTTTTTCGTTATAAGAAGGTGTTGCAGAGGTGTCTTATCAGAGTCTAAACCAGGGTCCACCAGCAGGACGTCTCACGGAGGGATACCTCTAAATGGAGTGCCAGGCTAGGGATCTAGATATGCCTCTAGACCGACTTGAGGCCCAAGAGGGAGGGCCCCGTGCGGCAGGCCCTGTGATTTAGAGAGCCCTACTCTGGAGGTGGCCAACCTATAAGCAGACTTCACATCCTCCACTTTTTTAGAGAATGTCCAGTGTACTCAGAAATCCAGAGGTGTTCACCCGAAGTTTCTGACCCAAAGGTTCGTGTAAGTCAGGGCATGGTGGGGCACAGCCAGAAAAGGGCTTTTAGGGGATGGCGACTGATGGAGGTTTAACAGTACAGGTGACTGGATTGTCCATAGGTCTGTGCTACACAGAGCCGAGGGTAGTAAAAGAAAAGGGACTTCTGAAACTGGGGGCTCAAATCCTGTTATCTTTATGCCCCCACATTCACACAGAAAACTCATTGAAGTTAAAAGAATTTAAATTCCCCCTTGGTTTTCAATATTGTTGTAAAAGTCCATGTGTTTGATAGCAGGAGTTTAAAACATATTAAGTACAAAGTTTTGTTAGCGTGATTTATACCCTTTAAATATTTAGATGAACGGTGTGCAGCTTCTATGTGTGTTCCAGTCCGAGCCTTGCAAATATCAGGAGTGGGCTTGCATTTTCTGCAATAGGAATTTTATCTACAAATCTTTAAATTTAACTGTTTTCTTTGTGTGCTCTTCTAGTATTACATTTTTATGTGGTGTATTAGTCAGTCATCTTCATGGGTTTTTTCTTCCCTGGGATTCAGGTTATATCACTGCTCCTCCCTCCTCTGCCTACACTGGTAGCACCACATAAAAATTATGACCAAGACTAAAATTTAGACTTAGCTTTCTTCAGTCGTTACCTTTCAGAAGCTCTTCATCCGAATATCCCCTCATTTTCTGGTGCTTTTAGCTTTCTACATTACCTTGCCCTTTTCATTTCACACTGTTTACTGTTGATAAACTTATCCCTGAATGTTCGCTTTTTTACCAAGGTAAAAATATAATAGTGTGTCCCTTCTTAAAGTTATTTGCAAGCTCTACGCCCTACATCTGAAACAAATCCCTGTCAGACTAAAGCCTTCAAGACATGTCAGGATTAAATCCTTAGCCACAGTGCAGTTTTGCAGAGAGAGATTATGCAATGTGTACAAGGAAATTACTCATAATGATTATAATATAATAATAATACAGCAACTAATAAGATTTAGCATTATATGTTATCCATTGCACTGTATAGTTTATATTAACTATATGACTTACTATTCACAGTTACCCTGCAAAGTAAAAATCATTATTTTTCTATTTAAGTTGAGAACATAAACATAGGAAGATGAATTAACTTGCCCAAAACCACATAGTAAATAACATACGCAGCTTCATACCCAAGTACACATTCCTTAAACCCTGACCCTCCCTTCTGTATTCTGCTTTCTTATAGCCTTCTTTTTTGTGGTCATCACTATCAAATGCTTAATACATAATTTTGGTCAATAAATGCCTGTCAATTCCTGAATGAACAAATTAATGAGATAGATGGGTGAATGGATTAATAGATCGTAGGTTCTTTGTTAGAAATAATTATAAAATAAAGGTCACGTGCAGGTGATTAAAGTTCTGACCAGATAACACAGGTGCTTAATGAAATGTAAGACAAAATGAACCAAGCAGCAAACAGAAAACATTTAAATTTTTTCATTAATCTAAGTAATACTCTACATCCTGGAAATAATTAAGACAGAAATGATATCAGAGGCTTTAAAACTTTAGCGTATGTAACACCAATCTAGGGCGTTTTTTAAATGCCGATTCCTTGGCCTCACCTTCAGGAATTGTGCGGTGGTGTGGCTCAGGGGCATCTCTTTTTCATACCACCGGCTTGGCCAGGCCCGGGGAAAGCAAGGGCCGCAGAAGGAGATCGCGAACCGCCTGAGACGGCCCGCGAGACCATGTCGCCCAGGGAACCAAGCTAGACCTTGCGAATGCTAAGCCCTCAGGTGGCACGTCCTGCTTCTGACAACAGGTCTCCACCCCCGGCCCGCCCTCACTCGGGGCAAGGCAGGGGCAGGAGGAAGCACCGCACTGAGCATACGCAAGGCTAACAAAAACAGGTGGATAAGCGAAACGCCCTTTTACCCCAGTCAGGTCCCTGATTGGGGGTGGGACCAGGGGAAGGCAGGCATATGTGCCCTAGAGGTCAAAACGGCAGCAGGGGGCGGTGCCGTACCAGAAATTCCGGTCAATCTATCCTGGAGGAAAGAAAGGATTAGTTGGGAGGCCAGATCCTCCCCAGCACAGGAAGTTTGGGTGGGGAAAAACACCTGGTCCAGCCCACGAGGGAAAACTGATATAAACCCAGGGAAAGGAAGGGACGACCTCTTCGCCCATCTCACGAACAACTGGCTGGTGCATTTTGCGGGGACCTTCTGGGCCTAGAGCCACGAGGTCAGTGGCGGCACCAAAAACACACGCAGCCTCCAGGAGGGAGCCCGGAGCCAGACAGCCCCCCGCTTAGCTGCCTGGCGCTCCAAAGGACAAATAAAGATGGAGTGGGAATTCTGGGCATGGCGTTTGATTTAGGTCTTGCTGGGGACGGCTGGGTTTTGCCTGTATTTTGCAGAAGAGATGAGCCTGGATACAGGGAATCTCCTGTCCTACCAGGTCATTGAGCATTTGAATAAAGACTTCTTTCCTTTACCAACCTCTGCCTCCAGAATTTGCCCATCGGTGATGGTGGGCAGCCAAACCCCTCTTTGGTTCTGTAACAGTTGCACAATCACACCAGATGATTCTAATATAGAAATCCATGGATTACACTTTGGGAACCCATTTCTATAAGAGAGTAGCCAAGATATTTTCCCCTTATTATTGGGAAAAAGAAAATAATTTAATTCTTAAAAGAGCCTTGGCTAGAACGATCCACTTTCATTGCCATGGTCCATGTCCCAGTACCAGTTTCAGGAGTCTGAGGAGTGTCCTGTGGCACTCCAGTGGGGCTGCTCACACTCCACGGGCCAGTGACACTGCAGGTCTCCAGCTGCACCTGTGACAGCTCCCAACCAGCAGCAGCAAAGAGGACCCTGGAGGCTCTCTGCTGGCCGGCCTCAAGCTTTCCTCTCTAACATCACCTCCACTTCCTCTTTCTCTCCCTTCCACTTCTTTCCACTTTAGTACCTTTCATCTGGTCTAGGAGCAGAAAAATTCTCTCTGCAAAGTTTTATGAATCTCTCTCTTGGATTAACCGCTGGTTTTTTAAATGAATAAAGAACTTACAGCTTTTGTTTTCTGGCTTAGCTGTGGATTAGTGGAAAGGGGAAAACAGCACAGGTGAAGGAGTTTGCTGAGGGACAATGGAAACGCCTTAAATAAAACTGCAATGTAGCCAAAGGACACTCTGAGTTCATAGAAAATAACTTGATAATTAGTATCATGTCTTCAATTGTATCAAAGAATCTGCCCACGTGAATAGAAAGGGCAGAATACTTTTTGGGAAATAATCATCAAAGGTTTGGCCATGAAATTTGTAAAATCTATGACAATGTCATTCTCTCATAGTATTCCTGAATGATCATGCTTAGACCTCATTTGAAAAAGTACATTGTGAACTTTTGTCTAAATATGACATATCAAAGCCATGTTTACCTAGCTCGGTTGCCTTCCAAAGTCCTTTAAATTGATGAGGAGGAGGTTTTTAAAGGGAATATATTCCAAGTGAAAAGAAAACACCAGCAATAGTATTATTGAAGCTGAAAAACAGATGGAAAGGTGTTATCTGACTTAGCAAAATAAAAAATCTGACCCTGAACACCAGTCATAAGATGGCTCACCTGCAGAACGCCACAAAGTTTCAACTGTAATGCACATCAAATAGTGGAAGACTGACAGCTTACTCTCTGGAGATACTGGAGTCAGGAAACTGAATGTAGGGACACCAGGTGCTACCCGGGACTGCAAGCAGGACTGAACTGGAGGGATTGATCAAAGGACTCTTCCAGCGCATGAGACTCACGGCTGTTTCCTGACTGTTTTCTCAGGATGGGGGCAATAGTCTCAGCCTCAAGCATGAGATAAGAGACCTCTCTCAGAAGGATTTTCCATACCTATTAAAATTAAAATATCTATTAATTTTGGAAATCAGACATCATCCAATTCTGTATAAGATTTTTCAAATTAAAGTACTACCTGCTATTGAGAAATCCTTTCCTTAGATTGAGAGGTGCCAATCAGCTTTTCAGTGCTTAACTCTTAATGTATCAGATAGCTAAGCATTGCCAGATACTTGAGGGAAGCAGTGGCATGAAATGTAGACAACAAAACAAGCAAGACAGAGGAATTAGAAGTACATAAAGCCAATTCAGAAAAAGAAAAAATCTTTAGTAATGAAAAAAATCATAAGGAATTTCTAGTGATATATGATGTGAGGAGGGACCAAAAAAAAAAAAGAAACCCTGGAATTATCTCCGGGAGGGCAGACCCCTTGTAGTACAGGCTTCCCCTGCTAGGTGAGTGTTCTAGGAACTCATCTGTGTCAGTGTACCAGCTGGCATTGTTGTGAGAGGCTGCATTTGGCTTCAGTGAATTATTTTTGGAAGAATCTTTCAACACATTCGTCCATTTTATCATGGGTGATTTACAAGTGCACCTGCCCACACTGCGCTGGTGTTCAGCAGTTTTGGACCAAAACCAGCACGGTCCCATGCCCCAATCTCCCTATTCACCCAATCTGGCCCTAAGCAACTTTTTGTTGTTGTTTCCCTGGGTGAAAAAAAGTCCTCAAAGGAAAGTGTTTTGCTGGTGTGGAAGAGATGAAACCAAAAACGGCAGAAGCACTAAAAGGTATCACGACCGACAAGTTCCAAAGCTGTTTTGAGCAGTGGGAAAACATCTGGATAGGCGTATTACATCAAATGGAGAGTTCTTTGAAGGCCACTGAACTTTAAACATGTAAGAATAAATCCACAATTTTTAAGTAAATAAATTCCATTATTTTCGGTCCCTTATCATATATCCTTGAAAAAAAATTTAGGTGTTATTTAAAAATGAAGATCTGAATAGAAAATAATTATTGTATGTAAAATATAAAATGTAAAGCTAGTAAATGACATCAATATCTAAATATAATGCAAGGTCAGTAGATAATATCTATATTTGAGTAAAAGTCTATCAAACAGTACAATCTTATATATATAAGGATATATACAGATAAAGGAACTTAACTAGAACTAAGTTAGCTGAGGGCTAACTAGTTCTGTGGAGTGGGAATCAAGTACTGAAAGGGAGGAGCAGGGAACTACTGTTTTTTTTTTTTAATAAACTCCATAAAACTAATTTTAAACTACTTTTATGTATTATTTGATACTAAATAATGTTACATTACAAAAATATTTTACTGATATTTAGAAAATTAAAAGTCTTCATAAGGTGTGTTTATTTTCTGATAAGTGAAAAAATGTGTGTAGCATCTGCTTCTGTTGCCGTAGCTCCTAATCTTACTTCAGAACATGGATATATAAATTCTGATCAGGATACCGCAGACTGCAAAATTGTACATGGGAAGCATGCAGCCCTGAGAATTACCTGTAAAACCACTGAGCTATCTGTTTCAAATGCCGTACAATGATAGTCTCTGTGCAATCTTAAAATGCATAGTCTTAGAGCCTGGTGCCTACAGCAGGAATGTGACTATACAGTACACACTGAATATATTATTCTTTATTTTGCGTTAGAGACTTTCACATATAATGTAAAAGAAAATCCATTCTTTACAAGACTAAGATTCCAAATACAGCACACATATCAAAAAAGAAACAATGAAAATTTAGTTTACCAGGGTTGCTACTGTAACAGGCTCTTGGAGTCCTTTGATACACTATTAAAACATTTATTATATGCAGATTTCCAGGAAAGCACAAACAAACAGAACAAAATTGTTTTTTCTCCCTAGCACAGAGTAAGCTCTGGAGAACCTATTCTGTTTGTGTGTCTATGCATTCCAGGTTTAGGACTAAGGATGAAAATCTGATTTAAAATTGGGTTTCTGTGCTTCATGAGGCTTGCTGATAAATTCCCACAATATTTTTTCTTTGATTAATAAAAATGTGTCCATGGCCATTAAAAATATAGGGTCTTATCTTTTTCAAAGATTTTACTTTATTGCCCACTATCTCAGCAGGAGTAAATAATCAAGGTTAAGAATTTAGAATTGTAGTCAAGAAAAAAATAATAGAAATTACTCTCAATGTTGATAGACTAAACACTTTATGAATGATTTTTAAATGGATACTGATAGTCCTTACGGAACTTTATTGTTTAGAATATATAATTACATATTATCTCACTTGATCCTATCAAAATTGTGTGGCAGGCTGTAGAGGGAATCAAGGCTGAGATACCAAAGATGAAATGCCATTGCCCTAATGCTGTAAATGCTTCTCTCCCGTCTCTGTAAACCCCTCCGCACCAAATCTATACCACGCCTCCCAGGACCCTTCTCAGACCTGTACCACGCCTCCCAAGACCCTCCCCATTTGGCCCAACGTAAAAAGAGTGCGGGGCTATTGTTCTGGGCCCAGGCTTTGAGAGGGCACTCCACTGGGCCCGCATGCGTAAATAAACTTTCCCTTCGTTACTCTCGGTGCCATGTGAGTCTTTCCCAGCTTTGCTTTCTGCAACAAGGCAAGGCAGACATTTTACTAAGATAGAAAAAGGTTCACAAAAGTTTCAGAAATTGCTCGATGAACAGGAAACAGAATCAGTCCTAGGTGTATGACTTCTGACTCCGAGTCTCGTACTTGTTGCCCTTAATTCTCTACCCCTTCATGAAGTGGGCATTAATAGACTATAGATGCTTCACTTAAATAAGAGCAAGGGGGTCTGATTTTTAAATCAACTTTTATGAACTGATACCTCCTTTGCCTTCAGAGCTTGGTTTAATATTTGGGTCATATAAAGTACACTGTCCTGCTCCTATGTGACCTCTCTGCATACACGGAAAAGCATACCAGGGAAATCCCCCCGAGTTCTTTGTCCTTCAACAGACAGCTGAGATTTAATAATAATGATAATAATAATGACAGTGACGATGATGACTATAATGTTGGCAGCTAACAACGATCACTTACAATATGACAGGCCCTGTGTAGGGGCTGTAATATCTTAATTTGCTCAATCCTCATTACAATTTTATGAGATAGGCACTAGAATTATATTTTACAGGTGAGGAAAATGAAGACCAGAAATAAGTCACTTATTTTAAGACAGGCAGCTAAAAAATGGAGAAACCATGTACTCTGGATACAAAATATATCTATGCCCGAAGCCTCTAGTTATGTCTTTGCAACATTGTCTCCTTACAGGTGCACATGTAAATTTAATTTGTTTCAGGACTTAGAAACAATGGTCTTCCTGAAGCTTATAGTACTTATATAACATTATAGTATTATGTATGTTATTAAGTACAATATGTAATATATAATTATATATCATATTATACTATATAATATGATATATACTACATAATAATATATACTGTATAAATACCTTCTCAATAACCTTACAGTTTCTGTCTACCTAGTAAAGTCCTGAACAAAGAACACCAAATTTCGCAATATTTGTTTTCATACCCATTTGATGCCTCGTTAGGTGGTACCATGCATCCAAATCAAAACTGTGAATTATTCAATGAGCAAGACCAGAGGTGGGCACTCATTAGTAAAGAAGCAATTCTGAACTCTGAGCTACTCACTGGATTTCAGATTTAAGGTTATAAAGCCACATGCTTTAACTACAAATGCTATCAGGCAAGAGACACCTGGGTAGAAATCAGTCCAGCTTTGGAAATCAACATTGCCAACCACAAACACTCAGAGTTTTCACATCCGCTTTAAAGCAAAAACACTCTTCTTATCCTCCGCATATTCACATGCCATCCTGGAGAGAAGTCAGGAAGGCATTAGGAAATTGAATCTCTGCAAGAGTAAGAATTTTTCCTATTCGTGACTGCATATTACACAAAAGAAACTATTTAAGTTGCCAATTTTGAATATGATAGTGCTGACAATTGAATCTCTAACCCCTTTAGTCATATTGTGAAAACTTAAGACAAACGCTCGATTAGTCCAAAACTAAAAAGATGACTTATATTTTCACTGAACAAAAAGGTGTCATTTGAATGCATTTGTTCCAATATGTATATACCTCATGACGCCAATTGATGATGTCTGTCACTGAACCAGGCTTCTGTCGCCTTCCTTGTCTGTGCCTGTATCTGTGCTCACCTGCATTGTTCTACGTGTGTGCCCTACCCCCACTTGCCCTCCCCCGTTCTGTCACAGTCTGAAGCTTCAGTGAATTTATAACTTTAGCCTCACACTTACCTTCCTCTCCTTCATTTCTCCTCTCCTGTTTCTCCTTGCTCTTCTTTTCTTTCCAAGTTAGTTAATTCTATGGTTGTCACAGAAATTACATTCACAAAAGAAAATCCTGCAGAGACATATTTTGTTGAAAAGATAAATAACTGAAGACTGAGAAGTGGGGTTGGGAGGCAAATGACGGAAAGGAAAAATAAAAGTTCTGCAATGCAGTCTCAGAACAGGAGACAAAAACGCCTGGGTCTAGATGTCAAAGTTCCTGCTAGATTTTTGCTGCACTCTAATGTGAAGGTATGATAAACACATTAAAAGTCGAGATGTCCTCTTTCGTTGAAGGCAAGTCAGCAGTGAATAAAAGGCCACACGGTATGTTTTCCATAAAGAGTTCCAAATTATTCTGCAGTTTGTAGCACTGGCAGACAGGAGGAGAGACTCCTGTAAGAAGCCAGCACCAATTACCTCAGGCGTTTGCAAATGTAGGTATATGCGCACTGTCAGGATCCGGTTCTTTTTATCCTACATGACTTTTTGCTGATAAACCTCTTGCTCTGGATGTCTTTCCCCACCCCGAGTTAATAGTGCCTTGGTGATTCTCTGCTGTAAGTAAATAAGGAAAGAAGGCCAGGGGCTTAGGGTCAGGAAGAAGTCCCTCTGAAGTTTAGTCAGGCTGAGGGGACGGAGTGTCAAGGCCGGCTTGGTCAGGCCGCGGTCATAGTCACTGCTACGGACACAGCGATGCTGCAGCAACTCCAGTAGATCAGAAGGGAGCCATCAGTTGTCTGGATTTGTGTTTCAGCGACATTGTGTTGGCTTTGTATCTACTACCACCAGGGTCTCATCAATGTCAACTCCATGTCAAACGGGTATTTATTTAATACCCACTAAACGGTTATTTATTTAATACCTACTTTGTTGGAAACTCAATACTAAGGACCAGCAGCGGAGGGAAGTCCTCATACTCACATAACACGGGCCCTTCCTGACCTCAAATGTTCATACTGGCGTCTACCATGAACAGAGTTCCTGCCTAGAGGTAATAGAACCTTCCTTCTCATCCCTGTCTTTATCATATAGGCAAAAAGCAAAGCAGAACAGAGAAAACAGTAAAACAAACAAACAAAAAAACCAAAGAGTGACAGGACAGGATGAGTAGCTTCTCCATCTTGGGCAAGTTTTATATTCACTCCCGGACACTCTGGGTATATAAAGATCAAATAATACTAAAAGGCTTTGGAAAGATAAACGGAAACTTATTTTGGCATAACAATTGAGATAATTATATAGTACTAAATCTCAATATTAGGAATGTGTTTTCCTGCTGTGGGTTATTCTCTCAGTAGAGGGAGAGCATCTTTCCCATGTTCATTATACCCATTTAGTGGCCAGGGAGCTCTCAATCATCCCCCATGTGCAAATATTTTTAAGGAGAACTCATATATAACAAAATGCCTGCAGAAGGGTCAGAGATTAAGAGGTAGAAGAACCCTGTGGGAGAAGGTGGTGATGATAAGAGATAAGGGACCAAGAGAAATGAGAACAAAGAGACACCAGTGAAGTAGCTCTTGTGTGTGTCTCCCCACAGTGCGTTTGTTCAAGTGAAACTACGAAAGAAAAAACAAAACAAAATGGATTTACCTATTTTCTGGGATCCATATACCAGTCTCCAGGAATGGGCTATACTTTCTTACATTTCTGAACATTAATGGCAGAATAGTGTTTAATTAGAAAGAATGAAATGGAGTATGGATAGGGAGGAAGGAAGAAAGGATGGTAAACTCTTTGTAAGACTATTTCTTCCAAATAAGAGGTTAAAGGATTTCTAGGTCATGGTCTTTTTATTTTTCTTATAGGGAATTTCATTGCCCTCAGAATTCTAAGCTTGTCATTAAACTCACTGAATTACTCACTACAACCCTGTGAGATAGGTAGTATTATTTCGCTCATTCTCTAGGAGACAAAGAGACACTTGACCAAGTTGCATACCAGGTAAGTACTAGACAGGAGCTGACGAGGAGGCTGCCTGGCCGCAACCCCTGTGCTTTAACATGAGACTGTGCTGTGTCCCCAGGCTCTACTTTTCTATATTGAAATAGGACATGGCACAATGTGAGAAAAATAGTTAATTCTAAAATTATTTAGGGCAATGATAATAAAGGATCTCATTTAATAAGGTCCGTCTTTTACCTTCTCCATTTCTCTTGTAGTAGACACCGCCCCTCTGACAGGAATCGTACTCATCTCGAACATGGGTACTGGCATGTGATGATAACCTCCAGAGCTTAATGTAGACCATCAGAGATTATTGGATCTCAAGCTTTGAGTAGTTGAAGAATAGAGGCATAAATTATCTTTGGTTGTTTTTGCATGTTTTCACATAATCAAATTCACTAGAGCTGTACTGAGCATTCAGAGTGAAATGTGATAGCCACAGGTGTAGAGAAAGTATTAAGAAAGTAAAAGAACAAAACAGCACCAAACACACATTGAAATGTGTTGGTAAGGAGTGTTTGTCATATATTTACCGCTTAAGAAATAAGCTAAAAAAATGGATCAGGCACTCTATTTTTACTGAAATTATTAAGAGTCAAAAATGCTATCTATAGGAATGAAATTCTCACCACAGGGAAAATTTATAATAAAAATATTTATTTATAGAATGTATATATACACATTTAAATGTATATAAACATTTACATATAGAAATAAATATGCATATTTATTGTTGTAGGTTTATCATACATAAAGACACCCAGCATGGTGTTCCACATATTTGACAGAACTGCAGTGACTGACTAAGAGAACTATATAAGGTTATTCCTAATTAACTCCCAACATACCCTCCCCAGTCCTATCACTGTATAAAGGGGCCACACTGGAAAGGTAAAGGTCAATGAAGTTGGTAAATAATCTTTTTATCATTGGGAGGGCTTAAATAAACAATCCGCCCATAGTTTAAATAACTGAGGGAAAAAACAGTTTATCCACCTGAAAGAATGATTAGGCCATTTTTTGTAAGAATGTTCCTTGAGCTAAGTGACAAAGATAAGGACCTCTTCATCAGGAATACAAAGGTTAAGGAAGCACAGGAGTTAAAAACAATGAAGGCCTAGAGAACTTAAAGGATTTATGCACAGTTAGATTCACAGTGTGTATAACCATGCTTCTAGGTGATGACTTTGCAATGAAAAATCGAGGATGAGACAACCCCGCCTCATACCAAGCTCCACAGCCCAGAGCACAGGAAGAGGGCTCCCCACAACAGCTGGTTGTGAAAATTAGCAGGGGTTGCATGGGTTCCATGCTGCTGTAGACTTAGGAGGTATCCTCTCAAAGGGCCTGAGCACTGACTTCCTTGCTCACAGCCACCTTACCCTCCAGGGTAGGGGGAGCAGCTTAAAAAGCATCAGCTACAGGCCACCACATGGACAAACGACTTACTAAAGGGAGAACTGAGCTGTCTGGCTTCAGGGCAAGGACTGGAGGGGTAACCCTCTCCAGGACTACAGCCATCATCAAGTGCCATTGTTCCTTTGTCCAACCTTCTCCTCTTCCTCCTTCCCCAACACAGCCTGCAGGCACAGGTGGGCGAGAAATCTGAGTCCCCATGAACCTTACCGACACTGTTCTAGCCCTGATTCATCTCTGAGACTGCCCCACTCAAATCCACACACGGGGCTGACCTGGGCTGTGAACTTTCCTAAAATTGCTCAAAGGTCCACAGACCCCAAACAAATGGGAGCTGGCCTGGGTATGCTCTGCACCTCTTGGTAAGCGGCCCCAAGCCCAGCACTAGTGGCAGCTGGACTTGGTTCACAGGATAAACATGCCCAGGCACCTCTAAGCCCAGTAAAGGCAGATATCAAATGTAGATCACTTTGTAGCTCCTACCAGGTGCCCCCGAGCCAAACAGAGCAGAGGGTGACCTTGGCCTGCACCCAGAGCCCATCCTGAGAGGCACCAGAACCAAATCACCTGGTGGCAGCTTCAGACTCTACATCAGAGCACCAACCAGTTAGTGCTGCACATGACACACACGAAGTGTGGTGAATTCAGCAGGCACCAGAGCCCCCAGCTGAGAGCTTATCTGGCACCTTGGGGTCAGCCTCTGCACAACAGCTTTTCTACTATACTCCCAGCCAGTTCTCAGAGCCAGTCAGACTGAGAGCCAATCCTATCCACTGACTGACAACAGCAGTTAAGGCTCGATTACAACAGCAGAGCATGCATGACCCACAGAAGGAACACCCTGAAGCCCCCTGCTCAGGTGAACGAAGAGACTCTGCCACTGGGCTCCACAGGACACCCACTACATAAGCCACTCTTCTAAGACTGGGAGACCAAGCAGATATATCTAATACATAGGAACAAACACAGGGAAGCAGCCAATATGAAGGGACAAAGAAATATGTCCCAAATGAAACAACAGGACAAAACTCCAGTATAAAGCCTAAAGAAAATGGAGGCAAGCAATCTACCAGATGCAGAGTTCAAAACATTGGTTATAAGGAGATCAAATGAACTTGGGGGAAGAATAGATGATCTCAGTGAGAACTTCAACAAAGAGACAGGAATAAGAAAAAAGGACATAGAAAAAATAAAAAGAACCAGTCAGAAAAAAAGAATAGAATAACTAAAATAAAGAATACATTTATTGACATAGATTTTCAGAGTGTCCTCCTTTTTTTCCCCTCAAATGTATAATTAAGTAAAGCTAAAATGCATGTTTATTTTAATTTAACATAAGGGAAAATGCTGTCAATCACATATTAAATGAAACCATTGTTTATCTAAGTGACCATAAATTTTGTCACATAAATCAAAATGAATTATACTTAGTCATTCAGAAAAATTACACATTTTCATCAGTTCTTTCATGCATTTACAAATTGAAAATGTTCATTTTTATGTTTCCTTTTGTATTTTCCTTTCAAAGTTTACAGTTTCTGCTCAGAACACTTCATGTTTCTGTTGTGCTTTTCTTTGTCTTTTCTTTCTCTGACATGTGACTCTGAGATACTTTTAATAAAGGAGATACACTGATAACATTCTTTAATTTAAGCTAAATCTAGGTCTCTAAAAACATGTCTAGATGTCTCTCTAGATAAATATCCCACTGTTAATATGTCACTTCTGTTATGAATCAAAATATTTTAAAGAAAGAAACTTATTGGATTCATAAGTAATACATACATAAAGTGATATATGCAAAAGAAAGTAGTTAATAAACTGATAAAGCAAAAATTGCATATTTTGGTGCCCCCAGGAAGCTAATGATGGGAACTGTAAGTCATTCCTTTCCAAGTAGAGTGTTGATTTATAGGACTCAGGAAAAATATTTTCAACTGAGCCCAGAGTTCTCATCTTAGAAACTGAGATCTATGTGAATTCATCACGTAAATCACATTCCTATATCAAATTGAGACAGGATAGTGAGAAGCTAGGAAAATTCCTTGGCAAGTAGAATAGGGAGACTGAGACAGACAGCTGAACACAGTGGCCAAGCAATTTACAGCCAGGTAGAGATGGCCACCGGGGGTGGGGGGTGGGGGGAAGGTCTGGCCAAGGCAAAACTGGGAAAACAAGGACCTCACCCCCAGGGTAACCTCTTCCCCCCAGCCTTTCCTCCCAGGAGATGACATGGAGGCCTCAGTTGTGTTTCAGTTCCAGGCCCAGAAAAGCAGCAAAACCAGGTGGGCAAGGCCAGAGCCAATCAAAAACCCCCTGCCCTGTCACAGACCAATCAGAGGAGACCATGACCCTGAAAGGGCACACCTGGAGAACTGATGACTGCTCTACTAAAATCTTCCCCTGAGAAGACCTCCTCCAAGATTCCCACCTGCAAGACAGAGAGAAAAGTCTCAAGACAAAAGACCCAGTATGGGAGTGCTTTCCCCCTCGGTAGTAGCCTGTGCCATTCCCTTTCCTTTCTTCTCCTTCCATTGTCCCTCGGCTTCTTCCTTCACAGGCACGTGTCTCCTAAACTGTAAGGCAATGGGCAGCTGGCAGCTTGCTCCAGGCTAATCCCCTGAACCTGTCCCCAAAGCCCCCCTTTCTCTGACTTCCCAGTGAGCGATGGCAGCCCAGCCCAGGCTCTCCTGTTGCTTCCTCTATGCTCAGCCTTCCTTGCTTCACTGTCCCCAGCTTTAATGAAGGCGTCCTCATAGTCACCTGGACTCGTGTTGGAAATTTTCCCTACACAAAATCAAAAACCCACACACTACAGCAGGCCCAAGGCAGACCCACTTGGGGGCAGGCCTCTGTCCAGTAACAAATTAACTGGAGATTCCACCAGTTAGTCGGTAATTCTGGAGAGATAAATTGAATGATGAATTTATCATTAGTGAAGAAATTCATCAGTAATGATAAATGTGGGACTGAGGTTCAATGCATTTCATGGAAATCATTGACATGTATTAGTGCAAACACCCACAGCAACTTATTGTTTATATCCTTAAGTTTGTTTGACCAAAAAGAGGGTATATGATTTTACTAACTTGAACACTCAACACCTTGTTGTTTTAGGACCCTGTTGGGTTAAGATCTTATATATAGTGTATTCAACATACAATTTTCATTACAAAGAATTCTAAGACAAAAATCGGATTTTAGGGAATTACATCAAAATTCAAACTACACATTATAGTTGACTCTTTCCATCCTAAATCTAAAGAAAGTCAGAAAGTCATGTTTAAGTTCACGAATCTATAATCAGGTGAATGCATAAAAAAAGAAAAACTGCAAGTTCTTTCTGAAAGATATTGGTTCATGAGATCTGATTGAAGAAGGAACTACAGCACAAAATATTTCCAGAGAAAGCAGTAAGAAAAGTGCAGGGGCTAAAAAAAAATTAATGCTTTTCCTCTTACCTTCTAAATTCTTCTAGGCTAGGCTAATAATCAAATTAACAGAGACAGATTAACAGGGGAAAATCAAATTTTAATACATATGCATGGGGAATTCACATAGGCATGCTAATTCCAAAGACAATGAGGTAACTAAGAATTTTTTTTTTTAAAGGAGAAAAGGAGGAGGAATGGGGTATTTGATTTCAGAAGTGAGAATGGGCTATTTACTACTCAAGGGAGAGGGGAACATGTATGACAGGAAAATTCTAAATAGAGACTCAGAAACAATGGGACATGGGGTATTTAGGCTAACAGGGGACTGTCTCTAAGCCTCCTTGCTTACCATACTTAATTCAAATTAGGTTAAGTGAAACCTAATATTTCCTTCCAGAAGCAGGTTTCTCTGAATCTCTTGGACAGGAAAGGGTGGAAGTGTCAAAAGCCCCCTCTAAGTCTTATTTCTGAATAAACAGCTTAAAATCAATTCCCATAAAGGTTACTTGAGGGTGGCAAAACTTTGGTCCCTTCAGCAGGTACCCCTTGAGGGGCGAGGGAATCATGGAGGTGTTAGATGCCGAGAGCATGAAGAGGCTGTGATAACCCTGCCTCCACAATCCTCATCCCACCCCTAGACCAGGGCAGCAAGGGAGGCCCTGGCACCAAGTGTGGGACAGAGGCAGGATAGTGTCCTGTGGGCATGAAGATGAATGGGAAAACCACTTCCATTGCTAATTTTTCTCCTTTGTATTTTCATGTTTTAGAATTAACTCTCTAATAAATAACTTCAAAGAACAAGGGCTGTGATTTTTGGCTGACTTGCATCTAAAGATAAATTTAGGGAGAACTGACATACTTAACATATTAATTTTTATTTATCATTACATTTATGTGGAATCTTTTAATTTTTTATTTTATTTTTTTTTAGTTTACACATGATCCACTAGATGTATTCTTACTTTATGTGGGATCTTTTGATTTTTTTAACAGTGCTTTTTTAGTTTACACATGATCCACTAGATTTATTCCTAAATCCTTGGTATTTTTGGTAAAACTGGGAATGGTTAATTAAATTTAATTTTCTTTGTTGTTGTTGCTTATATATAAAAATAGTTGATTAAAAAAAGGTTATCATTTTGTATAATGACCATTTTCCAGTGAACTTGCTAAATTTATTTATGAATTCTAAGAGTTTACCTAAGGAGTCACTTGGGAATTAGGATATAAACAAATGTTTCCAATTGTAATTCTTTTATTTTTTTCCTTGCCTATTATACTGCTCACATAAGTGGTTATGGAATAGAAGTTATGATTTTTGATCTTTTGCCTATGTGTTTATGGAAAAGATTGGTCATAGAGAGAGGCCGGAAATAATAATTTAGAATTATATAAAGCAACATAGATACGTTTCAAATGCATAATGTTGTGTAAAATGTCAAAAATCGAATGAAATTTGTAGCAAAATACAATTTATGTAACCTAAGAACTTGTATAAGCAAACATACTACATATATTCCAAATAAATATTTGGAAGGAAACTGTAAGGACATACAGTAAATACTCAAGAGAATGGGGATGAAGAATAAAAAGAAATAAAATTTAAAAAGGTTAAAGAATTGTTTTATATATACTGATATAGATTTGTACGCATTTAAATTAGAGGTAAGGAAAACTTGTTTCTCTACTTTAAAAGTAAAACAATTTACAAACAAAGATGCCTTGGCAGATAAGGAAATGCACTATCAAGGTACCGTACCAAAACAATACCAAAAAAAAAAAAAAGTCAATGAAACAGAATAGGACATGCAGATAAAAATAGGTAATATACAAACTTGTTGTATAACAGAAGATATATTTTAAATTTGTGGGGCAAACCTGCATTATTAAAAAATTATGTTAGCAATTAGTCTCCTAGTTAGGTAAATAAATGAAATTTTATCATCAACATTTTCTAAAATTTATAGTAAGTACTATTACTCTCTACACTTTAAAAATGAATAAACGAACCACAGTGAATATAGGTCATGGGAAACCATTTAGTTTGACAATCCATTGAAATTTCACAAATATAAACAAATTAGAATATGTACTATAAAATATTTATGACATTACACAACATTAAGGAAATTTAAAGACAAATGCTAACTGAGAAACAAAATTCAGTAGTGTGATAGTCAAAGTCATCTCTAATTATTTATATCAATATTAACTAGATATGTAGATAAAGAACATGAAAAAAAGAGCCAATAAAAACAGAAATGGCTAATAACCATGTAATTGTTACCATTGATGTTTACCTAGATATTGAAAAGGGAAGCAAAAGAGACTTAAACATTGAGTTTAATAATCTGGAAGCAGGTGCCTACTTGCTAGCAAGGAAGCCACAGCTTCACACTGCATGGGACTACAGCACTGCTTCACCAAGGGATTAACACTCCTCCCTTCCCCCCTCGGTACTGGATTGTTGAGAGGTGTAGGGGGAAGTGCTAGACCAAAGGGGCCTGTCAGTCTAACAAGGGTGTGTAAACCTACCTAAATCCTGCAGAAGTTTTGGAAGTGGACTGGTCATTGTGAGAAAGCACTTGGTCCATCCCAAACCCAAGCTTCTGGTTATAACCTCAGGGAACAAAGAAACTCTTGTTCTCTTGCTTGTGAGGCACACTTGCAAGGTACACGCACCTGTCCTCTCCATGGCCTCCAGGAGGGAGCCTGAATACCAAGGCGCAGCAATGGGCTAGAAGAGCTGGAAACACATGCCAAGCCAGCCCGATGCTGAACTGGACTATACTTTAACATGGAGCATAAACTACAGGCAATGGCCTTTATCCCAATGCAACTAAAGACAAAATTGAAATTTTTCCATGGCGAGATGTACAGAGATAGGACATTGGGAAGTCAGGAGGGCAAACCCCTTAATTGTACATCATCAATAAGCCATACCACAGAGCCCCATCCTCCCATGCAGGTCTCAAGAAATTCTTTTACTTTAGACACTGCAAGAACCCCACTTCCAGTAATTACATAATAAGATGCCCAATCTAATTTATTCAAAGAAACAGAATTTTAAAAAGGGAAATTTTGTGTGTTTCCTGTTATATTAGAAAATCTAACAAAATGTACAATACAAAATTATATTTCGAATGTTTGAAAGAAGTTACCCTTATAAACTATAACTAGAAGTTTTAGCTAATGCCTATCCTTAAAATTTGCCATTTCAACAGAAATTAAATGTACATATACACTTACTCAACATTTAAAAAAATTTATCATATAAATGCAATTTGTAAGTGAATTAAAAAGTCACTTGTAAAATTGCAATATTTTTTCATATTAGCACAATATTTCCTATAGAACACTAGTGACCTAATTATTTAATGTCCCTAAATGGGAACAGTATGTGTCCCTTGAAATGATATATTATGTTCACATTATCACACATATATTAACATATTTGAATGGAAAAAGCTACTTACAGAAATAATATTATCTATTATATATGTAAAAATAATGGGAAAAATACCATGGTTTTCTGTAAAGAATAGTGCAATATGAATAGATTAGGATGAGTAGGTTAAGATATACATTAGCCATATCAATATATTGTAAACAGTTTACTTTTAATAAATCATCATTTGTAATCTAAAATTGCAAAGTCATGAACTCTTGCCTCTGCTCAAGGATGGCCAGGGAAGGAAAAAGGAAGAGAGAAAAATCCACACAAAATGGCTGAACACAGAATCCTTTCCTTCGTAGCAAGTGCATTGTAAGCACTTAGAGACTGTTCCCTGAGCACACTGGATGGTGTGATGTTCCAACAGAGAGTTGTCTGATGTTTTGTGAGCAGAAGCTGTAAATGCCTGCAAATTGATGCTATTCTCCAATTCGGGTTATAAAGGGGAAGCAGATGTTCATGTGCAACTAACCCAAACACATTGAGAAAGGCTACAGACATTTTCCCATTTCAATTACCATAATTTAATGTCTAGAATACATGCCCAAATGCTTTTCATGGCAGAAGATCAGCACATCCCCTGTAATGCAAACCAAGTCCCCACACTCTTCTGTATGTATTGCTCATTTTCAGAGATGAAATCATTACACTGAATATGAGTTTAAAATGTTCTGAAGTGCTTTTTTGGTATATTTTCAAAGACTACAAAGGTTTGTTACCCTGTAATCTTCATTATAGATTCCTTATAAGAGTTTTTACTTTCTAACATTCTTATACTGTGACTTTTTGCAACTGCTAGTATTTAGTTGAATTTACCAGGCCATTTCTCAAGTAATTATAATAATGTCCT
Organism: Mormoops blainvillei; assembly: GCA_004026545.1. Classification (NCBI taxonomy): domain Eukaryota; kingdom Metazoa; phylum Chordata; class Mammalia; order Chiroptera; family Mormoopidae; genus Mormoops; species Mormoops blainvillei. Next base: position 63,467 of record PVJD01006203.1, read on the forward strand.
GTTACCTGATGCTTCTCTTTTCAGAAATTTGCCATTAAAAGACAAAGCTACTTTCTTTTGGAGCATGTAAAATGATTAATATTCTTAAATATGAGCAATTTAGTGCAAACTGCAAAATATTTTATTTTTCTAAAGTAAAAAGAAAGCAGTATATTAAAATAGAAACACAAGTATGAAAAGAATGGAAATATTCACGGTGGCTTATGTACAAAAAAATGAATATAATACATACACGTGTACATCAAAATGTATTACAATAAAAATGTGTTAGTCATTTTTATTGGTGGGTATTATGAAAATGTAGCATTTCTCTTTTTTAGCATCTGTATTTTATAAAAGTTCTGTTAATTTGTATTAAGAAAAATTCTAGGTACCTGAGGCGATATAGAAAATATACTTTGAAATAAAATTTAAAGAAATATAAAACTTACACAGAACTTTGTTCTTGCTGTAATATGTCAAATTGAAAAATTCCTTATATTTGAATATAGTCATGTATTTTCATAAATATATTCTTATATAATCATATAGTATATCTATTGAAACATAACAACAACAAAAAATCTCACCACCATAAGCAGTTACTTGGATTTTTATATGTTTCTTTAACATAGTTTTTGTTTGTTTTATTTATTTGTTGATCATTGGAAAACCCAAGAGTTTTTTAAGGAGAAAAGCATTCATAGGGAAAATAATTGAACATTACAACTATGATAAATAAGTCTTTTCTCCCTGACTTTCAGTTCCTCAATCTTTCTTCCAATAACAAAGAGCATTATCTATATAATGTATTTGGTTAGTTAGATTCTACAGATAAAACAGGGATTGTGTGTGTGTGTGTGTGTGTGCGTGTGTATTTTGAATGAGTATTTATATAAAGGGATAACATAAATGGTTTTATACAGTGTTCTTTAGTGTTCTGCATTCACTAAGAGAATTTGCTTCTAATTTTTTCATAATTGCATTTTTTCTATTGTATATTAGAGTAATTTATTTAGAGTAGTAATTTATTAGAGTAATTTAAAAGCTCCGATATTGTTAAAGATTTTGTTTATTCATTTTCAATGTTTTACACTTCACAATTTGATCAAATGAATAGTCTCTGTGCATATATGTGAGTGTATTCATTGGAAATATTTTTGAATGGGAAATTTCCTGGTCAAAAGTACAAACTTCTTTTTAAAAAAATTTATTTATTTATTTTAGAAAAGAGAGAGTGAGGAAGGGGAAACAGAGAGAGAGAGAAGAGAGAAACATCACTTTGTTGTTCCACCCATCCATGCATTCATTAGTTGTTTTTTCTTTTTTCATGGTTGTTGTTGTTTAATATGATTAGTATTGTTATCATGTTCTTTTCTTCTCTTTTTTAATTTCTTTTTTTATTGCATTTTTTTCTATTACCATTTATCTCTCTTATACTCTCTTCCTTCTTTCTTATATATGCCTGGACCAGGGATGGAATCCACAACCTTGGCATATTGGGTTGATGTTCTAACCAACTGACCTAGCTGGCCAGGGTTCAAAGTCACTAACTTTAAAAAATATTTTTGATATATAGTGTAAAAGTGTTCTTAATACATTTTAAATAATATATCAATATATCACGACAGTAGTTCACATATCTTTGCTAACAGAATATATTTTTTAATTATTAAAAATATTTTAGGTAACTATGGTTTTAATTTCTATTTTTTTGGATGGGTCCCTTGATCTTTGCAGTGAAAAGTCATTTGCTTATTTTGTGCATGTTGCATAAATATGTATGGAATAGCCTGTTTATGTCCTCTGTTATTTTCTGTTTGATCGTTTAGGTTATTTTTTTACATTACCTATAAGAAATCTTTATGTACTAGAAAATTAGTCCTTGTTAGTCATATTCTTTTCAAATATTTATTTCTCATTTTATTATCCATGTCTCTGTGTCCAAATTTCCTTCAAAATAAGAATTTATTGACCTGGCCACAGCTCTGAGTGCTGTCAGTTGAGTCTTTAACTGTCAGCCTTCTTCACATAGCCTCCCTTCATTTTATTTGCTCTCTGCAGGACAGGCCCTCCTGGAGAACTGGTTTTCAATGACTGACTCATGTTGGGGTATAAAAGGCCCAGAAATGTGGCCTAATGTGAGACAACTCTAAGGTCTTCCTAGGATCAGCTGAGGCTGGTATTGGGTTTGCATTTTGGTTTAACTTCTCCCTCCATCTTCATGTATCTCCTTCTTCTGTCAACAGATGTTGATTCCAAGGACACTTTTTAATAAATACTCTGCACACTAGATTGTGAATCAGAATTTTCTTCCCAAAGAGTACAATCTGTGCCCTCCCCCATCACACATTAAAGCATTTACAGATACATTTGATATCCACCCTTATATTCTTCCTCAATCCCATATATGCCCATCCAGAGCTAAGTTCATTCCTGTGTCCATCTGTATGCTATATATTTTATTAAATATATCTAAAAATAACGATAGGTTATTATAAATTTTACTAAAAATCAGAGTAATCTTCTGGAGTGTGAGCCCCTTGTAATACAGGCTTCTCCCACTAGGTGAATGTTCAAGGAACCCATCTATATCAGTGTACCATCTGGTGTTGTGAGAAGCTGCACTTGGCTTCAGTGAATTTTTTTTAATATTCTTTTGATATGTTTGCCCTTTTCATGAGGGGTGATTTACATGAACAAAGTGTGGCAGTAAAATTTTGTTTCCTGTTGGGGGAAAATGCAGTGGAAACGGTTGTTGTGCTATAGACAGCTTACAAATAAGTCGCTCTGAGTAAGACACAAGTTTACAAATGGGTTTCTCACTTTAAACAAGGTGAAATGTCAACTGATGATCAACCTTGTTCCAGGAGTCCTTTGACCAGCCGAACTGAAGGAAATGTGGTAAGAATTTGTCAAGCCATATTGGAAGACTGTCGTTGGGCGATTGATGAACTTGTGGAGTTGACTGGTTTGTCATGGAGTTCCTGTCGGTGAATTTTATGTGAAGATTTAGGCATGAAATGAGTTTCAGCAAAATTTGTGCCTTGCTCACGCTTGAACAAAGAGTAAATTGCCGTGCTTTGAAGGAGCAGTTGGAGGCTGACCCTGATTTTTTTTTCCAGAGTCATAACCAGAGATGAATTTTTGTGCTATGGTTAGGACCCTGAAACAAAACAACAATCTAGCCAGTGGAAAACTGCCACTTCCCACCACCAAAAAAAACCACAAGCGAAGTCAAACGTGAAAACAATGTTCATCTGTGTCTTTGTTTTGAGAGGGATTACGCACTCTAAACTTGTTCCTCTGGGTAAAAGGGTCAACTAAAGTTTTTATCTGGAAGTTTTGAGGTTACATCACAATTTGTGGAAGAAGTACCTTAAGTTGTGGAGAACAGGTGACTGGTTCTTCCACCACAACAATGCACCTGCCCACACCTCACTGAGTTTTCAGCAGTTTTTGACCAAAAACCAAACACATCATGATCACCATGCCCTACCCTTCCTATTCACCCATTCAATCTTATCCCCAGTGACATTTTTTGGTTCCCTGGTTGAAAAAATCATTAAAGGGAAATATTTTGCTGGTGTGGAAGAGGTGAAACAAAAAATGGCAGAAGTGAAATAAGTCAGTCAGTGAAAGACAAATACCATATAACCTCACTTATAAGAGGAATCTAATGAACAAAATAAACTAATGAGCAAAACAGAATCAGAGACATGGAAACATGGAACAGACTGACAGAGGCCAGAGAAAGAGAAGCAGGTGGCAAAACGGTGGAAAGAAGGGGAAGAGAGTAGTCAAAGAACATGTATGAATGACCCATGGACATGGACAACAGTATGGAGGTTGACTGTGGGAACAGGGGTACACTGGTCAGAGGAAGGCCAAGGGGGAAAAATCGGACAACACTAATAGAATAAACAAAAGTTTAAAAAAACAACAGAAGCACTAAAAGGCATCAAAATCAATGAGTCCAAAAACTGTTTTGAGCAATGGAAAAAGTGTCTCGATAGGTATGTTACATGAAATAGAAAGTACTTAGAAAGTGACTGAAGTTTAAACACATAAGAATAACTACACATTTTTAAAATAAATAAATACTTTTTGGGGATGCCCAATCATATACATATATCTATATATAATCTAGAATATCATTTTGCACATTTAATTTTTCTAAGGCCTGTATCAAATATATCAGCACTTAATTTTTCTCACTAACATTTTCTTAGATTAAACTGTTGATAAAAATGGCCTAGCTCATTTATTTTAACTGTTATAAGGTATTCCATCATATAACTATAGCTGCTCTCTTGCAAATGATCATTTAAGTTGTTGTCTGCTGTTTACTGTTAGGAATTCTTTTTTTGTCAAGCATATGTGCATGAGTGTCTCTGTAGTTATATATGTATATACACACACACACACACACACAAATATACACATATATATATACTGTAGTATTATACAAGGTGTGGAAATGCTTGTTCGTAGGAGATGGAAATCAATATTACCCAAAAATTCAAAATTTCTTAAAGCCAAGATTTCAAAATTGTCCTAATTTTAAAACATGTTCTCCCAACAATTCCTTGCCCATCCATTAGATAGGCAGTTGGATGGAAAAACCATCTTCTGCTAAACTAGATGCTAACTCTACTGTGGGTGGAAGATGAATTTGTGACATTAGCCCTATTAATGATAGTACCTTCATCCCAGTCCCCGAGGTGGGACATTTGAAAGCCACTTTTGGAAGGCTTTAATTGTCTTATAATTATTTTAAAAATATTCACTGCTTGTCATTGAGCTTTCTTTTTCTCTATTAACCTCAAAAATCTCATGCTGTAATAAGTTTGAGGTCCTGGCCTATTTTTAAAATGAACATCATTAGCTTCTATGTTAGAAAAAGTCCCCAGGCTATTTTGGCTCTTTTAGGACCTTGGAATTCAAGGTATTTCTGTACTTGCTGTCTTTAATTATTAATAAAACAAAGGAGAAAACAAACATTTCCAAAATATGCTTTTTTTTCAAATTTTATTTTGCAAAAGGATATGAAAACTGGGTTTTACATCTCCTCCCTTTTCCTCAGACACTAAACTTTGCCTGGTCTCCCTGCACTATTATTTCAGTGAGTGCCCTTATCTGGGAGACAAATGGGCCAGGAAAAAAGTACATAATGGAGTCTCTGCAGACTCTTTACCATCCCTGATTTCTCTGCTATGAGCAGCTCTTACTGGCTAAATCTCCTCTCAGGTAACAGCTCTTCCTCACACTGTAATCAATAACCATGGAATATCTAATATCTCTGCCTCAAGGCTGCTCCACCTGAAATAGCTGTGCGCTGTTCCTTAATGCAGGTTCAGGTCCTTCCTACAAGCAAGCACATGGATTTCTGTACAATTGGATATCAGTAACTTCCTCTAAGAAGAATGTGAAATGGTTAAGTAAGGACGAGCCCGAGTCCTGAACTCCACTACTACATGCTTCTGATCCTTCAGGTACATTAATCGATTTTTTTTTCAAATTTTCAATTGCTTTGTCTGCAAAATGACAATATTTAAACCTGTTGGACTATTTTCGAGAACTAGAAAAATTCATGTGAAGATTTCTAAAGGAGTACCACACAGTAGGCACTTAATAAAGTTCGTCTTTATTTCTTGTTTCATTTATCTGGTGTTTCTGAAATTATTTCTCATGTACCTTTAAATAAAATAATAAACTCTCATTTTATTTAAAATATTCACAATGAATTTAAAATAGCAAAATATAAGAGATTTCAAATACTGAAATACTAAAATAACCATAAATTGTTTACTTTTACATCAAATAAATTATTTTATTTTTATTTATTTATATGCATTATAGACTTTACATTTATGTTAACGTTTTTGGCATTGTCGTATGTCTCACCGCTTCCATTTCCATTTCATGGTGATTATATTTCCAATATGTTGTATTTCCAACATATATCCTTATACTTCAGTGTATATTGGGTCAGGTACAGGGGGGCAAAAGTAGGTTTACAATTGTGAGTATATGAAGTACAGAGTTTATTCTTACATTATTATTTATTTATTATTATGTTATTTATTATTATTAACCTACTTTTGCCAGCCCCTGTATTTCTCTCATGAACTCCAGTAAGATTTCTAGTTTTTAACATTTTACATATACCAAGTAACTTTATTATGCTTTCCATGACTTACCTTGAAAAATAGGCTCTTGAAAAAAAATATTATTGTAATTAAGTAAGATGAGTGCCCACTAATGACCATTTCAAAGTGAATACATTTATGACTGTCTGGTTTATTTGCATTTTTGGTAAAGTTTTATGACTAAGTCACTTTGTTTTCAGATTACTTCCTTCCTCGTAGAAAGCAAAAGATTCAGTTAAGTAGCAATATATCTCTCCATGCTGTTGGAAATAAATGCTCTTGAGAATGCACCACAAGGAATATGTACAAACTTTTATAAAAGAAATCAGAGTGTGTCATCTAAATGAACTCTGAAAATGAGGAAAGCTAAGAATATGTCACATTTGTAGGTAAATGTTTCAAGAGAAAGAATGTTTATATATTACTGAATGTGCTATGGACCATATTACCATTGCAAAGCATATGTTCTATGAAAGTAAAAGAACATAAACCCACTATATAGATTAAAATAGCAAAATTTGGACTCGCATGAGAGAAATGTTCAACTACGAATCTTTAACAAACCCATCATGAACTTACAAATGAAGAGTTAACACCTGCTCTGGGTCATCATCACTAGTGAAGTGCCCAGTGGAGACTTGTTTGTATGTGGGAAATGCTATTATTCTTCAAGGTCAGCTGCTAACATGTATCATTTACATAAATGTTTCTATTAGCAGCCTCATATCAATTTTGGGGGAAAAAAAAACAGGTAGAGTATGACTTATTTGCCAATTTTTTCCACTAGGATAAATTAGGAGAGTTATTTATCCAGAGTCACTGACCAGAAAATTTCCACAGCTGTAACTAGGATAATACTACCTTGGAACAAAACGATGACAGATGGACAAATGAAGCCTAATCTGTAGCCACACTCAGAAGTATACTGGGTACTAGCCATGAGGACAACAAGGATGTTGAAAGAGTTGCCTCAGCACTGTTCAGGAGGGACCAGACCAAATAAATGAGCCTCACTTATTATTCTTTTCCCCTGTGGATCAGAAACATACTGCCAAGAACATTCTCACATGTAACACCAGAAATAAAGGTCCATAATCAAGGTACTCCTATATAGCAATATGTCTCCTCTACACACAAGCTTGAGTCCTATGAAAGGACAAAAGAGATAAGCAGTAAAGAAATGGGTCAGGAAGGAAGGAAGGAGGAAATAGATAGACACTACAGAGGCAGCATTACTTGTCTGTCGCTGTTTTAAAGAACTCAAGAAACAGAAAAATAAATGGTGTGTGCATTTAGAGAAGATAGGAAGTTCATGGGAAGGCCCAAACTAAAAGAAGAATTTAGCTACTAGAAATGATGGGTGAGCAAGTTTTCAAAAGATTGCTTCCTGCCCTGGCCGGGTTGCTCATTTTGTCATCTTATGCACCAAGAACTTGCGGGTTCGATTCTGTTCAGAGCACATACCTAGGTTGTGGGATCGATCCCTGGCTGGAGCCATACAGGAGGCTATAGAAAGCAGGAAACAATTGAAGACTTAAAAGAACAACAAAACAAAACAGAAGGGAAAAAAGAAAGAGCTTGTTTTATGAGTGATCTCACTGCCCTGAAGTCACCCTCTGACAGATCCTGAATCCCCTTTTCTGACAAGTACCCACTCTCCTCCTGCATTCTTTTCTGTCTTTGAGAAACAACTGTCAACACCTTTCTTCAAAATAACCTCTTAGAAGTAAGGGACTTGGATGCAGCAACCCAGTTTGCCAGCCCACATTGTTTGAATATGGAAGGTTATTTAAGAAGTTGCTGAAGAACTTCTTTGTTACTTATTAGGCCTTCATCGTAGGTCTCATAAAAAGCAGTGAGCTTCAAGCAAAGTACCTCATGGCCGAATCAATCAACAACGTATTTTGACTTTCTTTAGGAAAATTAACCAACTCAGGAACAGTAGTGAGAAAACAGATGTTGGATTGGGAAGAGAGGTGAGAAAGAGAGAGAGGTGCCTCCTTCTACTGAGTCACTACTTTTATTCTATTATTTTAATGCACCCTGTATGCCTTATTCAAATATATAAAGCTTTCTTCAAAGTTGTTATATGTTGTAACAACTACATGAAGCTGTACCGTCTAAGCTTTCCAATGTGTGTTAATTTTGCTGTAACCTAGTAGATGTGTGTGTGTGTATGTGTACATACACATACACACACACACACGTAAATTAGCCATAAATCACTATGTTCTTTTCTAAGGCAAGATAGTACATATAGAAATGTAAATATGGGATAATACATTATATGTTTTATTTTTAAAATTTTTTGGTTGACAGCATTTGAAGGATGTTTGAATGATTTCTGTATTTTTAAATAAATTTTGTAGATTGTCATCCATTACCTCTATCACACTGCTAATTGTAGCTAATTACAGGAAAAATAAATGGAAAAAATACTTAAACTTTGAAGATGCACTTAATTTCAGTAAGATAAATTATATCTGTTCAGTTGTGGGTATTACTAATTTCTGTCACTATAGTCTTTTTCACTCACAACTACAAAGTCTTTATAAAATATTCTCATTAAACTACAATATATTCAGGTTCATTTCTTGGTTTGGTTTGAGGTGAAACTAAAAAAAAAAGATACATTAGAAATGAAGCATTATCAACTCTTCTATTAGGTAACACCCTACAAAAGTTTGCTTTTAAATTTTAGGAAAAATTTAGATTTACAGGAAACTTGCAAAGATATTACAAAGTTCACATATATATTTATGTTTTATGTTTTGCAGTACTAGGTAAGTTTTCTTAAAACTAATAAATTAACCTTGGTAGTGACTATAAATTAAACTCTAAAATTTATTTAGATTTCACTGCTCTTCAATTAATATCCTTTTTATCTTACAGGGTCCTATTCAGGATACCACATTGCATTTATTAATTAATTGTGTGTCCCCAGTCTCCCCTGGTCTGTGACATTTTCTCAGATTTTTCTGCTTTTGCGAGAGCTTAACATTCTTGGGGAGTGCTATCCAGATACCCAGTAGAATGTCCTCTAATCTAAACTTGTTTAATATTTATCTCATGATTATATTGGTGTTATAGTTTTTTAGAAAGAATATCAAAGAGATAAAGTGACCTTTTCATCATATATCAAGGTATATGGTATCCTGTGACATCACTGGTTAAGGTAAATGTTTGCTAAGTTTCTTACCAGTAAAGGTACTATTTTGCCATTTATAAATTTAATTCTTTAGAATTATGTCTTATGTTTAATCCGTTTCCAAGAGGGAAGGATATCAAAACCTGTCACCCTTCAACATTGATTTCTAGTAAGTCTATCCTATACCCAGCCTGGAAAAATATATTTAGACCCACCTTAATTTCAGTATTCCATATAGGTATGTGTGTGTGTGTGTGTGTGTGTGTGTGTGTGTGTGTGTATGAATTTTACAGAAACTCATATACACTCATATACCTGTGCATATGGGGAGAAGCATGTGCTAAAATTTGGGGAAATTAGTGTATGGGCTAATCGGCATAATCAAGTTAGAATCATTCTTATTATTTCTTAAGACTTTCACAGAGAAAAAACTGTAAATCCTTTGTGCAACTCCTGCTTCTCTCAAAAGTAATTTTGAGTCTACCACAGAATTCAAGAAGATTACAATAAAATAAAAATACAGAAACTAAGTTAGAAATCTATGCCCCCTTTAGATTTCAACTGTGCAATTAAAAATAAAATTACCTACTGTGAGAAACATTAAGGCCAAACATCATTCCATGAGAAAATCTTTTGCAGAAAATGTTTCCCCAGTCTGAGACCAACGAGATCATCTCTGTACCCAAACATCCTGTGCACACTCCACCCCAGTACTTGCCATGTAATTCTGTAATCACTGGTGTTTTATTTCACTAAGTAGACACTGAGCTCTTTGCAAAAAAGAACTGTGTTTTGTTCCTCTCTCTACGCCCAGGGCCCGACACATAGCAAATATTTGATTGTATTGCTGTTTGCTGAATAAATGAACAAATATCCTATGAAATTTTCATTAGTGAAAATTTAACACTCTCCAAAAAAGTTTTTATATTTATAGTCGTTATCTTTGTAGAAATTCACTATGCAATTTTATCTTTTCCTACAACACGGTTAATATGCTTGTTATCGCAACACATCTGATTCTAATAACATCTGCACATATTTTTAAAAAAATAACTCTCTGGTAGTGAGAACTGTCCTCTCTTTTCCATGTCCCACTGACTTTCTCTAAACTTAAGACGAGATTGCAGCTCTCAACCTGCACCTATTTTACTTATGCTCCATTATCTGAAAATTAATGCCCAGCAACCATGCTGGGCTCAATGAATCTACCTTTAGGTTGCCGCGTTCCTCTGCAAGAATCTCATTACCCTTCTGTCTCTGTGCAGTCAGTAACTGCAGGAAGCTTCTGATGCAGCTCAAAGTTCATTCAAGCCTTTTAGCTTGTATGTGTTTGTTTCCATCTTCAAGGGCCATTGTTTCTTTTCTTCATTTTTTATCTTTATCAAGAGTGCTGATATTAAATACCAAATATTTCAAATGTGGTTTTATATTTTCCTCAAGCTATCCTATGTTAGAATTCTACCAACTATACATGGGTTTTAAAAAAAAAATAAAACTCAAAGCTAAATATCTGATGTGTGGAAACTCATTTAGATGCAGAATGTTAGGGGACCTGTAGATTTTAATTTCACATAGTCTTTCTTCCAACTAATGGTTGACTACCTTTATAGTATTCCAGGTAAAATAGTTCCTTACTACCTAGGTTTTCAAAAATGAGAACTGTCTCCAAGTTCCAACACATGAACTTAAGTCTGATTTTACAAGAAGAGAATTCAATAAAAATTTTTATGTTCTAAATATTGCATAATTATATAGAGTTAAAAGATAATGTATGTGTCAGATTTAGAAACTCAATGTAGTATTCCATACAATGGTATTGAACAAAAACAAATTCCAATAATGTGATATACCTGATCTAAATGTACCAGCTTCCATCAGCTTGTTGTAACATTAATGTTAATATAAATTAGTTGGGACTTTTTTTTTTCTGAAAGCCCATGAACCAATCAGAAGGATTGTAAGCCACAGTGATGAAATCACCAAAAGACTGTAGATTTCAAGAGCAGAGGGGTGAAACTGGTCTATAAAGGGGCCAGAACTAGGGCCTAAATCTCTGTCAGTGCCCTAGGAATCCAGGTAGCCAAAATTCACACAGTGAATGAAAGGCTGACATCCCACAGTTACCAGGTTTACATTATCTACATTACAGTAACTTGCATCATTTGTGTCGGATGTTCACTCTGTTCCAATCATTATGTCCAAGATGAGGAACCACTTAGCAAAAACAAGGCTAATTAAAATCAACCATTGTGTATGTAAGAAAAAAATGAAAGGCATCATTTTGAGCTGGACAGATCCTTTATGAAAGGATTACAATAATGAAATTATAATGGCTGTTGTTGCCATGTCTAGATGGATCTTTGGCCCTTCACAAAGTCCCTGTGTCCAAGAGAATTTCAAAAGCCCTCCAGGATGACCATCCATATCCATGAAAAAAAGGTATGCTTTCTGCTTTCTGCTGGAGTCAGCCAAATCAGGACGCTGGGGCTACTGGCTTGCATAGCTCCACAGGGGTGCCAACCACAACAAAGGGCTTTGCTTCAGCAGTTCTCTGCTGCTACGCCTCCATCACCCACACAACCTTAGTCCTCCTCAAGTTGGAGTTGCCCTACTGCTATTGGTGTTAGCATTAGCCAAGTGAGGATGTGACAACTACTGGCCTTAGTACCATTGCAAGGGTGATGCTTTGCAGGAGACCAAGGCACTTCCCTCGCTCCAGTAAACGGGGTTCTGTTTATTCATCCTGGCTACTAATATTCTTGTGAAATGCAAAGGAAAAATTTTTCCTTCCTCCTACTTTCTCCCTTAGGAAAAGAGTACAGAAATGGGTTTAGAGATAAACAGCATCATATTCATATCCAGCCTTTCAATTTTCCTTTTCAGCATGCCATTGTCTTCCAGAACCATTATTGTCTCACAACATAAGACATGGAATTAATAATTCTATATTCTGGATGGGTATGCCCTGTTTTATATATTCATCTATCTCTTTCTCTGCCTTCTGCAATTCTTATAAATATTGAATGAGACAGTAAATATAAAAGTGTTTCAAATCTGTGGTGTTAAATAATTATTAATATTTATTATAAGAAATTCTTGTGAAGATAGTATCTTCTTTGTTCTTACATAGTCAATCAATTTTCATCCTAATATTAGGTTAATTTCTGTGTCTCCTTCCTACTTTGTTGATAAGACTTCTTTCATGTAGAAAAAGGTTTACAGAGTAGGATCCTCAGCATTGTCAAATGCACAAGGAAATATTTACATTTAAATTTTACTTTATTTTCCCAGACCTTTTCATCAGTGTCCATGTCTCTGAATTAATTGCTAACACAGTAGGCCAGAATGAGTTTCCCATTACTCATCTCTCCAAACCAAGCATGAAAAATCTCTAACTTAGTCATTCAAGACCATCAGACATGCAGACACCAATAAAAATCTAAAAAATGATCCCTGCCAGTGTGGCTCAGTTGGTAGAAGCGCCATCCCATAACCATAACTGAAGTTTGAGGGTTTGATTCCTGGTCAGGGCACAAATCTAGCTTGTGGGTTCCATCCCCAGTCCAGATGCATAGAGGCAACCAGTAGATGCTTCTTTCTCACATCCATGTTTCTCTCTCTCCCTTCCTCTTTCCCTTTCTCTCTAAAAGCAATGAAAAAAACAAAAGTCCTTGAAAAAGGATGAAAAAAATGATCTGGAAAACAACACCAAAAGAAAATAGAAAATCTGATATATTCAATTTCATTAATAATAAATGAAATATTTACTATAAAATTAGCAAAAACAAAACATGGTAACAGTCAGTGCTGGTAAACATGGGTGAAGCTTTTTGTTGGAATGTAAGTTTATTCAATCTTTTCATGAAGCAATATAAAAATGTGTGCCAAGGTCTCTAAAATGCTTACTTTTTTTTGAATCAGTAATTATAGTTGAATAAATTTCTCCTAGGGAAAAAAATTCAAAACCCAGGCAAAGATTTTTGATAGTGCATTATTTGCACAGTAAAAAAATGAATCAAATTAAATGTTTAACAATAGGGGAGTAATTAAAACAATCATGTTTAATACATATAATGAAATATTGTCCAAATTTTAGGATTATGTTCACAAAACATTTCAATAAGTTAGGGAAATTATCTGGAATAATTGGTGAGAGAGTATAAAAAATATCTACACAATTCTAAGGCTCTATTTATCTATCTTTTAGACATTCTGAGTACCATGACAGGTGCAATGTTGAACATATTGCATATTTGTTACATTTAGCCCTCGAAAAATACTCTTATGGAAGTATTTGCAGTTATTTTTTAGATAGAAAACATGTTCAAAAAGGCTTATAATAGACACCAATCTATAATTGGCAAACTAGTACAATATTCACATTGAGGCAGTTCTGATATTCTCTTTCTTTAGTCATGAGTATTTTGGTTGAAATTAGAGCCTGCACTAGAAAATCATAGCTTGGAAACTATAATTGCTAATTATATGTGTCATCTTGACTAGGCTTGGGATGCCCTGATATTTGGTTGAAGGTTATTTCTGGGTGTGTCTGTGAATGGTATTTGTGGATGAGATTAGCATTTGAATTTATACATTGTGTAAAGCAGGTTGCCCTCCCCAATGTGGGTAAGCACCACCCAAACCACTGAGGGTCTGAATAGAAAAGAAAAGAAAAGGTGCATAATGAAAGAATTCATTCTTTATTTTCCTGATGGTCTTCTAGCCTTGACATTGGTATTCTTATGCCTTTAGACTCAAAATAAAACTTACATAAGTAGTTCTCCTGCTTCTTAAGCCTTCAGATTGCAGGTTTTGGGACTTGTCAGCTGTCATAATTGTGTGTCAATTACTTATAATCTCTTTTATAATCTCCCTCTCTCTCTTTCCCTCTGATGATGTTAATGCTTTTATGTGTGCCCTGAAGGGAAGCCTCAGTTCCAGTAGATACAGGGCTGAGATTGCTAAATATCCAACTCAGATTCTCATTCTGCTACTGATTTACAATGCAAGTTGAACTCCCAACCTCACATAGCACCTACTGTTACATTAAGGGCACTGACTGGGTAAGAATTGGATATTGTAAGTTAGAATGGGCACATGTGAAAAGGCCCTGATGAAGCTAAGGGTATTGTGTCCCTAAATTCTGATGAGTCTTCTCTGCCAGTAGAAGCAGACTCCCTGCCTGCCATGGATATAGTCCCCTCACCCCTAGCAGAAGTGGTTTACCCACTCCTGGTAGAAGCGGCTTCCTCACCCCCAGTGATGGAGGCTCACGACTCCCATTTGAGAGGTTAACCATGCCATTGCCTGGGACAAGTGGAAAGGCCTCCCTCGAGCTGCCATGCAAGGCAGCACAGATTTTACCGAGGACCCACCCAACCCACAACTAGACTGAAATACCTGCAACCCCCTACAGGTGAAATCAAAGAGTGATCCACATGGAAGTGTGCTAAAACACAAAACAACTACTTGAGCTTTCTAATGTAATCAGACAAAAATCAAAGAGATGCATTTTGAGGGTATGGGATAATGGTAAAAGGAACACCAAATTGGATCAGGCTGAAATTAGTCATATGGTCTTACTAAGCAGAGATTCTGCATTTAATTTTGCAGTTCAAAAAATTTTTAAAAACATGGTAGCATTTTATTTGGTTGAGTAAAACATGATCCCCAAGGTGACCCATAGTAATTAGAAATGTGTAATCTACTCTGGTTCAATGCAGAGGAAGGAATTCAAAGTTTAGGGAAATAAGAATGTTAGATTGGACTTGTCATTTAAGACAATACACCCATGCAGGGAGGGTCTAGAAACACACCTTTCACCGCTACTGTGAGAAATCAAGTTGTGAATGGAGCTCCAACATTCTTGAAAAGCTCTGTGATCCCTCTTCTCTGTAGGTCAGACCTCAAAATGGAAACTGCAGTAATTAAATAGAGAACAATATAATAGAAGCGACTGGATCCCCAGGTACAGAGGCCAAATGGCAGTAGTCAACTGTCAAAGGCAAGGTGAGCATGGTTACGACAGTGGACAGCAGAGTCAAAGCGGCAGTCAAAACAGTCCGACTTACACAGGCATGCAGCAGTGGCTAGTTGATCATGGTGTCCCTAAAAGTTAAAACACAGAAATCGTACACAATCCTGACTTGATATGCATAAGCAGAAAAGTTCTAGATCAAATGAACAAAAATCTAACCTGCAGAAGAAAAATAGAGTCATAGTACCCCATTTAATTCCAGACTTGAGCCAGTATACGGACCCAGAACCCCTTAAATGAAGGGGAAGCCACATTTCCTGAAGAAGGTCACCAGTCAACTACCAAAAATGTGTACCATTAATCATCCTCCCAGTCTTCCCCAAAGGGATCTATGGCATTTTTACAGGGTAACTGTGAATGGGAGAAGGAAAATAATCAGATCTTTTTGGGGACTCTAGACACTGGCTCTGAACTGATACTTATTCTAAATGGCCAAAAGCTTCATAATCATCCACCCCTCAAAAGGGGCTTGTGTAGGTCAGGTGATCGACGAAATTTTAGCTCCAGTCCGTGTATCACATGGGTCCAGTGGGTCCCCGAATTCCATTGTCAGTAGCTATTTCCCCAGGTCTGCAATGCATAATTTAAACAGACATACCCAGCTGCTGGCAGAATCCCCACGCTGGGTCACTGACCTGTGAAGTGAGGGTTATTATGGTTGGAAAGGCCAAGTGGAAGAGACTAAAAATGCCTCAACATAGGAAAAAGTAAATCAACAGCAATACTACAGGCCTGGAGGGACTGGTGACAGTGTCCATGTCAAAGACTTGAAATTTTCAGGTTGGTGATTCCCATGACATTCCCATTCAACTCGCCTATTTGACCTGAGCAGAAGTGAGGTGGGTCTTGGAAAATATCAGTAGATTATAGTAAACTTTACCAATTGCAGCTGCTGTATCAGATGTGGTTTCATTGCTTGAGCAAAATTAACATATGCCTGGGTCTCTGGTATGCTGTTATTGATCTGGCATAAGGCTTTCTCTCCATCCCTGTCGATGTATATGCCAAAAATAGATAGAAACCTATCCGAACGGGCAAACAATGCATACATACATGGTCCCCCTATGAATGCTCAAAGGGGGACCTTAGCCGAGGAGGATTTTAATAAGCAAGTGGATAGGATGACACATTCTGCAGTCAGCGTCTTTCCCCAGCTACCCCCGTCATCACCGGATGGGCTCATGAACAGTCACAAGGATGGAGGTTACCCCTGAGCTCAGCAACATGGACTCGCAGTGACCAAGTCTGACCTGCTTATGCCTGCTGCTGAGTGCTAATCCGTCAACACTGGGTTCTTCATATAGCATCATTCTGCAGGGCAATTAGTCAGCTCTCTGGTGGCAAGCAGATTGATTACATTGGACTATTGCCTCATGGAAAGGGCAGCATTTTAGTCTTCCCGGAATAGATACCTGCTCTGTCCTTAGATTCACCTTGCCTTCATGCCATGCTTTGGCCAAATCCACTATTTGTGGACTTACAGAATGCTAGTCCACTGTCATGAAGTTCACAAAGCATTACTCCTGACCAAGGAGCTCACTTCACACCAAAACCAGTGTGGCGATGGGCCCGTGTTCATGGAATTTATTGATCTCACCGTGTTTATCACCACCCTAGCTTGATAGAAAGGCAACACGGAGCCTTTCAAGACTTAGTTAAAGTTTAAGTTGTTAACAGGTTCACAACATTCAATCACAAGCTGAGGACAAACCTGACATGAATATTTGGAGAATGTGCAACATGGAAATGTATACATTCTAAGAACTGCTAAATTTAATTTCCTTACACCAGACTTTCGACTTTCTGTGCTGTGCTACTCAGAATAGCATTTAGCAATAAACTAGCCTCTGGTAGAAATCCCCTGTGGGCTTTACTTGTTTGAGCTTTTAATTAAATTGCTGAAAGCAAACAATAATCCACACCCTATTATGTGAGGCTGCTCATTCCACAAAATGATGAACCTAGCTCCTGTTTTTAACTTAAAACCGCCTCGCTCGACAAAATGTTTTTGGCTTCTTTTTCTACCAGAAATAATGTAAAGGGAACATTCTTTGACAAAACTGCATTATAAAAATGAAGATATAAAATATGAATTTTTCTCTTGGAAAATATAAAATAAAGCTTTTCTTTCACCTGAAACCACATTGCAAGGCTCAAGTTTAATATCCCTAATTGACTTGGATATTTTTTCATTATTTGCACCTTCTATTTGAATAATAAACAAAATTTAATAATTAAAGAAAAAGTGTCTGAAAAACGTGATTTAATATTGAAATCTGAATACCCATGCCAAAACAACAATACTCTTAGCTGAAATTAATTAAATTAATTAAAAATGTGGCTAAAATATCACACAAAATGAAATATAATCAAAGTATCAGATCTTTAACATGACAAGTAAATTCTTTCAGGATGGAAATCATGTATTGTGTTTGAACATACCAGTTCTTTATTATGTTGCACCTTTTCTCAAATATTCATGTCAGGTTTGTCCTCAGCTAATGAGAGGATAGAAGTTCCAGTAATTAATGTTGTACTTGAAGAACAAGTGTAGGTGGGCCCATTAACAATAATAAGGTACACTAAAGGGACCTACCTTTTCCCCCAGGTTAATCCCCAGGTGGTACTGAGAAACATTGCATAGCTCTTCCTGTTTTAGCTATTGTTCACTGATAACATTGCAGAGGAATGTTGGAAGTTCATTTTAAAAAAGCACTAGAGCACAGCTAATTTCAAATAAATAAATCTTCAGAATGGAGTAGTTAAATTGTGTATAGTTACTCATTTATTCAACATTATCTACACCAGGCCTATTCCAAGCAGTGTCCTCAATACCATACAAGGACAGTATAACAAATTGATGGAGGACTATTAAAAATAAAGGAAAGAGAAAATACAAAAAAATAAAGGAATCTTATATTGGTTATATGAGTTTTAGGTGTACAATACAGTGATTCTACATTTTCATACTTCACAATGTAATCACCCAACTAAGTCTAATAATCATCAGTCATTGTGCAACCATATAACAATACTATTGACTATATTCTCTTTTCCTTTGTCATTCATCCCCCCTTCCCTTCTGGTAACCATCCATTTGGTCTCTGTTTCTGTGAGTCTGTTTTTGCTTTGTTTTGTTTGTTTTGTTTTTTAGATTTCACGTGTAAGTGAAACCCTATGGTTATTTGTCGTTCTCTGCCTGACTTATTTCACTAGCATCATACCTTCTAGACCCATTCATACTGTCACAAATGGGAAGGTTTTATTCTTTTTTATTGCTATGTAATATTCCATTGTATAGACAGATAATATATTTTCTTTATCCATTCATCTATCGATGGACACTTAAGTTGCTTTCATATCTTGGATATTGTAAATAATGCTTCAGTGAACATAGAGGTGCACATATCTTTTCAAATTAGTATTCTCATTTTCTTTGGATAAATACCCAGAAATAGAATTGCTGGACTGTAAATTTATTCATTTATTTTACAACAATTTTTGTTACTTACTGTGTGCCAAGGATTTCTAGATTCTAGAAATGAAGTTTTGAAGAAGTCAGATGACTTCACTGTCTTCGTGAAGCTTGAATTGCAGTTGGGATAAAAAGACAATAAGGAATGAAGTGAGTAAATGAGATTATGATGATGTACTATTGTGGAAATAAGTAGGAGAGATCATAAAACTGTGGTATTCCATGTCAACTGAGAAAATATGACCGTTTCAAAAATGGGTGCTAAGAAAATGTGCCACCTATTTAAGCAAAAGTTTAATACCTGCCTCAAATTATATACAAATTTTGTATAAAGTACTAAGTATAAAAGCAAAATTAGAACAGCTTTAAAACTACAGAAAAATAATAAATATAAAAACTATATATATCTATATATCTGGCAATACAAACTTATAATTTCCAAAAGACAACTATACCATAAATAATTTTTGAATCAACAGATGAGGATAATATTCTTATTGTATGTTAAAAAGACAAATTTTAGTGCCAAGAATATGTAAAGAACTAGTCTGAATGAAAAAGAAAAGGTAAAACAGAATATTAGAAAATAGGCAAAGTTTGATGAAGCAATTTGTAAAATAATAAATATAAATGGCCAACAAACATTTGAAATTATGTTCAAATGCAAACTATGGTTATTCTATTTTATATCACACATAAACTCTGAGAAGTAAATTGTTGAGGAGATATGAGATGAAGGGGTTGTCACAGGCTTTTAAGAGGGAGCTGAATGAATCATCATTCTTAAGGATAGTAAAGAATCAGGGACCTTCAGGAAGTATCTGCATTAAGAATATCTTTTTAAAAAATATTCACTGAGCCATACAATAGTATCCAATTATTTATTCCATTATCTTGCCATTCCATTTAGGAGATGTCCAATCTTACAAAAATGGTTATGACAGCCTCTTGACTATATCCAAGTGAGAACATATATCTAGCGGAAGGACACTCTAGGAACAGTATTGGTTTCCATTGTGGGAAAGCGGGTGACTTTATTTCCAAGCACACAAGAGAGAAAGATGATTACCCAAAAGAAAATTGGGATCTTTTAGGAATGTGCTATGGATAAGTACCAAAAATAGCCAAGATTTGTAGTTCCTTTCCTTTATGCTGCCCTACATCCCCTCTCTTCCTACTCTTACTGTTTCCACAGTCCTCCCATATAAAATAATAAATCTATATTTCAGCCTTGAAAATGCCTACTTTTCAAAATGAGACAAGTCTCATTGTTATTATAGTGAACTCTATGTTTAGAAGCTGTTTCTCTTCTACATTTGACCCAATTCATTTTTTTGTTTTTCTTTCTTCTATGAACTAAGTGGTAAGTGCTTGAATAACTCCCAATACATCTTGGATGCAGTAAAAAGAAAAAAAGGAAACTGAGAAATGAAATTAATTAAATATATGTATAAATATAAAGGAAAGAAAAAGGAAATAGATAATCTTTGCAATGCTAAATTTTGTCACATTAAGATATTTATAAGGTTTTTTTTTTTATGATTTTCTTCATCATCCATTGCATTAGTCTTGCCTTTGGCTGCATCCCTTATTCATAATTTGTTTACAAGTTCATGTTAGAATGGAAAATAATTTTTAGATGGATCATCAGCTCCATGCCTGTTATCAGTTGATAATTGGGTTTACTGCAAAATAGCAAGCACCCTTTAATAGCAGCTGGAACTTGTGTCACCATTTTATTAAGCTTATACAAATCAAATGACTTTCTATCAGATGCCCTGGTGTTTTGCACAAGTCAACCAGGAGATTTAAATGGTAGGTAGTTTTACCCATGTTTTATTCACCTTTCAAGTCACTAGGTAGAATACTATTGTCTTATTGTAGCAGCTGAGCCCTTCTTAATGACACCCTTCCTGTTTTAGGGCACTGTCTCTGCTTTTTCCTGGGAAAGGTCCTATCTCATATACCTTACTCCTCTATTTCATTCAGGGCTCTGCTTAATGTTACTTCCTCAAAGAGGCCTTCCTTGATCACCCTTTCTTGAAAAACTGTATTTCCAGTTACTTGTTATTCCAAACCATGCTCTTTTTTCTTCACAATACTCAGTATTACTTGAAATCATACTGTATATTTATGTTTTTCACTTTGTCCACCCAACTAGAATATAAACTTGATAAAATTTTTAAAAAATTATCTCAAATTTACAACCGAATTTAAATAGCCAAGATCATGGCCTAGATCCATGGTTTCCAAAATGTGGCCTCCGGAACCAGCAGTATCCACATCAAATAGGGAACTTGTTTAAAAAGCAAACCATGGGCCCCTGTCCTAGACATAATAAATGAGAGACACTAGTGGTGGGTTCAGCAATCTGTGCCATTAGAAGCCTTCCAGATGATTCCGATGCCCTCTCAGGTTTCAAACAAGTAGCCTGAAAAATGTCATAACAATGGTTCAATAAATGTCTTATCCTTAATGGCAATTCCACAAGTAGGGAATTCATTGACAGAATCTTCCCCATTAAATAGTTATCTATTTTAACTCTATAACCTGTAACTAGGCTAATAACCCTAACATGACTTTCAAGTACTATTGGCTCTTCCAGGATATAAATAAGGATCAAAAGTGCTTGACTTCCATAAGCTCCTCTACTCACGGTGATTCCAACTGGGGTTCCAACTGCAGTGGCTCTCTGCCTGAGGTTAGTGTTACTTCAGATTTACACCCAGTGTCTCCTTTTTAATTTTTTTAAATTTATTTTTATTGTATTTTTTCCATTACCTTTTATTCCCATTATAACCTCCTTTACCTCCAGCCAACCTCTTCCCCAGGAATCACCGCACTGCTGTCCATGACCATGAGTCCTTTTTCTTTCTTGCTTAATCTCTCAACTGCCTAACCCACCCCCCAAAAGCTGTCAGCCTGCTATCTAGGAGTCTGTCTCTGTTTTATTAGTTCAGTTTGTTCAATAGAATCCATGTATGAGTAAAATCTGATGGTTTTTGTCTTTCTCTTACTGGCTTATTCCACTGAGCATAATGTTCTGCATTGTATAAATGTCCCATAGTTGTTTTATCCACTAATCTACTGATGGACACCCGGGCTACTTCCAAATCTTGGCTATTGTAAACAATGCTGCAGTGAACATAGGGGTGCTTATATTCTTCTGAATTAGTGTTTTGAGTTTCTTTGGATAATTTCCCAGAATTAGAATCACTAGGTCATAAGGCATAAAAGTCAACATCCCAAAAACAAACAATCCAATTAAAAAATGGGCAAAGGACCTGAATAGACACTTCTCCAAGGAGGACATATAGATGACCAATAAACACATGAAAAGACCCTTAACACCACTAATCATCAGAGAAATGCAAATTAAAACCACAGTGAGATATCATCTCACATGAGTCAGAATGGCCATCATCAATAAATCAACAAACAACAAGTGCTGGAGAGGATGTGGAGAAAGTGGAACACTTTTGCACTGTTGGTGGGAATGCAGATAGGTGCAACCTCTGGAAAGCATTATGGAGTCACCTCAAATAATTATAAATCCAGCGATTCTTAGAAGGCTTTGCTTTTCTCCTTGCTCAGGACACATTCTTTATAAGGATGATCACAGGTATCTTAGGGGAAGATTAGAATATTTGCAGTGCCCACTGTGTTGTTATAGGAGTATCCTTCCTCAGATCTGAGTTTATAGAACTGACTCAAGCATGAGAATTGGTAAAGGGTTACAACCTTATTGGGACAATTCAGTAAATTCCTCTTTAATCGAATCTGGATTTTTGTGGGATGGAGTGAACTACAGGTCATTAACTTGACTTTTGTAGAATGCTCATAAGTTTTGTTTCTAGGGATGTTAACCATAGCCAGAACTTTTTCTTTTTTATGGGTGTTTAGTTTTCAAATAATACAAATTGGTTAAATGACTGGCTACCTGAAACCAGTTTTTGAAATGATACTTGGTTAATTACAGAATCATAAAAAATAAATAAATTTAGAAAGTAATTGCAATGTGTGCTCTACATAGTTTTATTTCTTTAATTATTTAAAAAAATATTTTTAATAAGATTCAAAACACCTGGGGAGAGTATCAGATTGGCTTAGTTTTGTACACTCTTGAGAAAAAGAATGCAAGACACATTGTATTGTAGCACTACTAAGAGTGCAAAAGTGAGAAAGAAACAGTTCCCCAAAGAAACCCCTACTACATTTAAGTAAGTAAAAGGAAATTGATGCTTGATAGCGAAAACTAGCAAATGTCTACTAACCTTGTTGGTGTAGAACACTGGGCACTAAATCAAATACCTGAGCTTGTACAAAGTCTGTCCAGACAAAGTCCAGCTATTGTTAATATAATGAGAACATTTTACACAACATTAGTGTAACCTGGTAGCCAAGGAAAGTGGACTGGAATGTGCATGTATGAACAATGATGACTTCACTGTACTAGTCAGTGGGGGTGGTAGACGCCATTGAGTCAGAATGTGTACTGTGTGGCCATCACATTCAAAGTGATGGAGAGAGCAGGGCAACAGACCTGCATCAAGTATTGCGTTAAGCTTGAACATTCCTCCATGAAAACTATTTGGATGATTCAGAAGGCTTTTGGGGATAATGTAATGAGTGCAGTGCAAATAAAAGTGTAGCACGAATGCTTCAAAGATGGTTGAGAATCTGTTGAAAGTGATCCACATTCTGGAAGGCCTGCAACAAGCAGAACACCTGAGAATGTTGAACATGTACAGGTTGCAATCAACAAAGATCAGTGACTGTCAGTGTGAGAATTAGAAGCTGACCTGGGGATTCCAAAAACTATTGGGTCCAAGAGTTTGACACAGTCTTGGCATGAAATATGTTATGACAAAATTCATTCTGTGGCTCCTGCTACCAGAGCAGAAAGAACATCATGCTGCAGTTGCTAATGAGTTGATTCAAACCACTACCAGTGAACCAGATTTCCTTAAGAAGGTCATAACTGGAGATGAATGGGTCCACAGCTATGATCTGGAAATGAAGGCCCAATCATCCCAAGGAAGTCGCCTGGTTCTCCACACCTGAGGAAGGCACAGCAAATTTGCAGCAAGATCAAGACCATGTAACTGTGTTTTTTGATTGGGAAAGTGCCAGATTTGAAAGGGACTGAGGTATCATTGTCCTAGGTACACTGTTTCATGTATCTTGTATCTTCTTCAACAAATTTCTCTTTTTCATATTACATGGCTGTATACTTTATGGATAGGTCATACATTATTTAAAAGTTTAGTCTAAAACCATCTTTTTTTCATGGTGCCACCAGACAAAAAGTTTTTGCATTATTTTGAAAGAAAAGGAAAAGAATATTATCTTATACATGAACACTTTTTATTTCTTTAAAAGTTCTTCAAAACGCATTAGTCTTCACCATTAGTCTGGGAAAGAAGAAAGTATTATGATCTTCATTTTTCAAATGAGAAAAGCAAGATGGAAAAAGAGTAAGTACCTCCTTAAGGCTAAAGAAGAAGCATTTGGTCCAAGTTAGGATTTGTGGATTTGAGCTATTCTCCTGTTGCACTGATCCTCAGTACAAGCATGGCTAGAAGCTGGGTAGAGGAAGAGGTTTGCAAATTATGGAGATTTTTTTTCTGCAAATCATTGCCAACTTGTCATCAAAATTCTGATTTTGGTCCTTGAACACAATGGCAGAAGATGTAGCAAGAAGTGCTCCTGCCAAGTACACCTCAGAACTGTAGCATTATCCTTTGGCCCAATTTCCATTGGCAGCTTTATAAAAAGCCCTGAGACCATTTCTGCTGTGTTACAGAGCTGCACTGCCCTCTTCTGTACAAACTTCCTAGGAACACATTGCCTCTGAAGTTCTCAGGTTCTGCATGTAGCTTTTGTTTTTTTTTTGTTTTTTGGTATAGTCCAGCTGTTCTTGGGCTCTGTGAGGCACATCACCAGACTGCTCTTTATTTCAGAGCTCAGAGACTGTTGGAAATTATTTTCCTCATCGCATTGAATAATTTGCAAGTAATCTTTGAGACATTTTACTTTAACAGCCACCTAATCCAAAGTATGGCGAACAATGCCGAAATGAACACAGGAGTACTATATCTTTATGAATACGTATTTTCAAAATTTTCAGGTAGATACTCAGAAGAAGGTTGCTGGGTCATCGGACAGCTCTATTCTTATTTTCTTGAGGAAACTTCATCCTGTTTTCCTAGGAAGCTGCACCAATTTATGTTCCCACCAG
Organism: Mormoops blainvillei; assembly: GCA_004026545.1. Taxonomy (NCBI): domain Eukaryota; kingdom Metazoa; phylum Chordata; class Mammalia; order Chiroptera; family Mormoopidae; genus Mormoops; species Mormoops blainvillei. The sequence goes on from PVJD01006203.1 coordinate 88,499, forward strand.
CAGTAAACAAGTGTTCACTTTTCTCCACATCCTCTCTTAACAATTGATTTTTCTTGTCTTATGGGTAGCAGCTATAATCAGAGGTGTGAGGTCTTATCTCATTGTGGTTTTGATTTGCATTTTCCTTATAGCTAGTGCAGTTGAACACTTTTCATATATCTGTTGGCCATCTGTATGTCTTCTCTTAGGAGGCCTGTCTATTCAGGTCCTCTGCCCATCTTTTAAAATTAGATTGTTTGCTTTATATTGTTGCATTCTTATTCTGTACTAAGTTTTTGAAATCTAGTTATATTTTATATATATGACACATCTCAACTTGGACTCGTTACGTTGTACATGTTCAATGACTTCATATTGGGTAGTTGCTGTCATATGGAACACTGCACGTCTAGAGGGTAACTCAAAGACAGGTGGAGCTGGTCATGAAACCTAAGCTCTGTTCTTTACAACCAACACCCAGATATTCTGAGGAAGTGGGCAAGCAGCTATACTGTAGCAGGAGCTGCATAAAATAGTCAGGAGATTTAAAAAATATATATTCTTGTTCAAGTACAGTTTTGTCCATTTTCCTCCCACCACGCCTCCCTTCCCCGACCCTTGACACCATCTTCCCTTTACTTTGTCCAGGAGTCCGCCATATATGTTCCTTGACCACCCTTCCTCTATTTCCTCCCATCTTCCCCTCCCATCTCCTCAGGAGATTTTTGACTGTGCAAGAGCCTCTGTCACCTCATCACCAGGTCTTTCACAGTGGGAACTGCAATCCATGTTTCTGTTTTGTAGTTCCATTGCCAGGTTTTTCACCAGAATTTTTTTTTCTTAACAGGGTCTAATTTCTACTATTCCTTAAATATCTCTAAGATAACCCCAAAATATGTTTTTTCTCTGTAGATAAATAAAAAAATCCCAGAAACATATTATCTAACACATTTATTGACATTTCCAAAACTATAGTCCTCTCTTTAAAAAAAAAACAAAACTATATAATGTGCTTCTGTAGATCTAGTTTTGTTCTTTCTCTAGTTAGGAAATTTCTGAGAAATAGGTATGTTTTAAGAAGGGGGCTTCTTCACTAATAGAATTAGTACTGCATAACACATAAAAATGTCAAATATATGGATGAAGTTTCTAAAATATAATGAAATCTCAGAACCACAGTGCTTTCATAGAAAAGGCATTTTCCATCCTCTGTAAGCACCTAAAGTTATCAGTAATCATAACAGGTAATGCAAGGTAAGTTTTAATGCTTCAAGCACATTTCGATCTCTATACTTCATTTATTCTACAAATTAGTGTACTATAAATCCAAGACAGTAAAAAATTTTATACATTGTTTCATAAAAATGATTTCTTTTATTGCTTTTTACATTTGGAACACTATTTTCCCCTCTGCTGTTTCATACCCAAGTAAACATATAGATTTTATCATTCCATTAAAATGGTGCAAATTGTACAATACCTGTCATCATCACTAGGGATAGTTTGATACATTCCATTATGCCAAACACTGTCTGAGTGCCTTATGTCTTAACATTTATAGATTTTTATTATAATCAGCATGAGACAAATGAAGTCTAGTCCACAAAATAGAAGTAAATCAGTGTGTTCTATGGCTTTACAATGACTTTGCTAGAAATTAATTTAACTAAAATCATCAGCCTGTTGAGAAATGAGAGTGATAATTTATAAGCCTCTTCTTCCTGAATATGAATATCATTTGAAATGTAAATCTAAACCAACTGAATAAAAACAGCCTGGGATAGAAATTTAAGTTTCTTCTGTACTCAGTACTTGAATTAACACTTATAATTTTATAAATTAATATCTCTCTAATTTTTTATATCTTTCAGGGTAAAAGCCACACAAAAACGTTTTGAGGACCCTTCTCTGAAGTTGTGGAATTAGAGATAATTTACCTTGTTTTCATCAACTGTAATGGAAGTTGATAGCTATTTACTTTCATATAAATTTAGGTATATATAAAATAGGAAGACTAATGAAACATGATGGCTTTATTAAAATTAATATATATAAGAAAGTTTAGATTATGATTTTGAATCATATATTTGTTTATGGGAACTAACTAGTATAAAAACCCTTTATAATATAAATACTAGTAAAATCAATTCATTGCAGTTTATCTTTTTAAAAAATCTCTTTAGATAATGGAATTTATTTTAAACAAAACTATAATCCAGTCTAGTAATCTCAACCATCACCATATTAATCACACCAGTTACTCATCGGTGTACAAGATGAAAATGAATAATTTTTTTTTCTTGAAGAAGGCATATTTTTGAAAGCATTATTAATTAATATTATAAATCCATCCTTCCCATGCAGATGACATTTTGGCATCTATGATGGCAGGTATATCACTTACCCGGAACAATTTTTCCGTTGGCATTCATGTTAGAAATAATATAACATTTCCATTGCTGTGATGAAGATAATTCATATGCTGCTGCTGGAAGGCAAATTATTTTTTTTTTCTGAAAAATGATTTGAACATACCTATTTAGAACTTTAACAGTACATGTACTCTTTTGATTCAACAACTTTACTTCTGAAAATTTATCTGAAGTAAATAACCAAAAATAAGCACAGAGAGTTTCCGTGAAGATATATGCAAAGACAAGAGCTGATCAAATAATTATACAGGTGTAAAACTGAGATTGTGGTCAATTCCATGAAGAGCCACATGTGCCCATGATAGTAAAAGTGACCTAGTTATGGACTGCAAAGAAGAATTTCCATGTAGGTAAGTCTCAATCTGATATGAGAAGAATAAAAATAAGTTAAAAGCAAGGAACACCTGTAACAAATGCAAACAGAGAGGTATAGTAGACACTGAGGTAGGGGGTGTCAAAGTACAGGTAACTGGAGGAAGTTCAGTGAAGGGGGAATAATGGGACGCCCTGAAGGTATGATAAAGAAGTTTTGAGATACAGGTGAGAACTGAGTCTTTTAGTGCCTAATGGAAGTTATTTTAAAAAGTGGGAAGACAGTGATGGGTACTGGTATAATTATAATTTTAAAATATCCTTCAAGTTATGGTAGTGGTAAATTTAGAATGGAGAGGTTCATACGTACATTGATACAAGTCCCATAAAAAGCTATTGTACTTCACCAGGTAAGGATGATGGTGCCTTGAACTAAAACAGAGGTAGAGAGGGATGTTAATGAATGGATTTCTAGATATAGCAAGAAGAAAATTTCACATGGGAGTGAGAACAGACTGTCCAGAGTGGTTCCTAAGATTATGGTTTATATTTTTATAAATTACATAAGTAATATTTTAACTCATTGTGATCTTTGTAAAACATACCTAAGGATGAAAATTCCAAATGATAAATTAAGCAATTTAGCATAAATATTATTTTATTTTTGAATTGTAAAAACATTTTAAAATTTATTTTTAATAATAGATTATTGGGTTTAGTGAGAGCAATGTTCTAAGATTAGATTCTTACTCCAGTTTATTTTACTATTCGATTGTTATCTCCATCAAGCTAAAAATATAATCCCCAAAGAATCAATAAATACAATATTTAATATCCACTCTGGGAAAGGCTTATTAATAATGAGATTATAAATTCAAATGTCAAATGATGTAATTTCCGATGTTTTGTCATTGTGTACAATGCAATGTCTGATAAAATGCTCCACAAGAGTAGGAGTCAAATATCTACCGGCCACGTTCTTGTGTAATTACTGAGCTTGCTTTATTAATGTTATTTTGATTTATTTCCTTATAGAGAATAATTTTAAATTGTCCATTATCTTATGATTAGTGTAATTAGCACTAGAAACTTAATATAGCACATGAGTTTATTTAACTGGCCAAAGCGAACAGCAGTTTGCTGGAGGCAAAGATACCGCTGCCCACACTAATGGAATGTCCTTTGTTCCCTTGTTCCTTCTGTGCTGTGACATGTGACTATCTGATGCAGGAATTCAGTTAATTTCATGTCACTCATAAACAATATTTTTTCTTAGGTAAAATAACAATAGAAATGGATGTTTTGATATTTTTTCTTCCGGAACTAAACTGAATTATTTCAAACATTCTACTTTGAAGAAAAAGTATTTCGAACAGCAAAAATCACAAAAACATAATGTGTTTTCACTCATATGCGGGATGTAAACCTGAAACATAGGCACAGGCAACAGTATGGTTACCAAAGAAAGGGGGTGGTGAGGCGATGGGGGGTAAAAGGGGCCAGGTATGTGATGACAGAAGGTGGTGTGGCTATGAGCGGTGGACACAGAATGGAATATGTAGAGCATGTATAATGGAAATGTGCACTTGAAACCTATGTGGTCCTATTAACAAATGTCACCCCAATAAATTTAACAAAATAAAATAAATAAAAATCAAGCAGCGATCAGAGTGTTTAGGAAAGAAAATAGCATAAAGAACAAAAGTTTTTGTTATTTCTATAGCTAAAAACCACTTCACATTCACCATAATTTCTCCTTTGTGGCTAAACAATAAAATCCTTGAGGATATAATAATTAGCCAACTACACTAGTATATGAATTAGGTCTAAAATGTCACAAATCCATTCAAGTAGAGATATTATATCATTCAAATCATTCACATTAATTTTTTTGCTTGCTTGGTTATTTTAAAATTCATTTGTTTTATTATTATTTTTATTTTTTAGTGTCCTTTCATTGTATTTTTTAATTTAATCTTTATTGTATTTTTTTACACTGCCACTGAGTCCCCTTGAATCCCCCTCACCCACCCAGAAATCACCACGCTGTTGTCCATGTCCATCAGTTCTTTTTCCTTTTTGATCAATTGCCCCACCCCTCTCCTCCCCCTACCACTAGCTGTCATCCTGCTCTCCACCTATGGCTCTCTCCCAATTGTCCTTGTTAGTTCATTAGATTCCACATACAAGTGAAATCGTATGGTTCCTGTCTTTCTCTGACTGGCTTATTTCACTTAGTATAATGTTCTCTGGGCCCACCCATACTGTCACAAAGGGAAAAATTTTCTTCATTTTTCTGGCCGAGTAGAATTCCATTGTATAAATGTCCCATAGTTGTTTTATCCACTCATCTACTGATGGGCACTTGAGCTGCTTCCATATCTTGGCAATTGTAATAATGCTGCGATGAAAATACAGGTGCTTATGTTCTTTTGAATTAAAGTTTTGAGCTCCTTCAGATATATTCCCAGCAGTGGGACAGCTGGGTCAAAAGGCAGATTCATTTTTAATTTTTTGAGGTATTTCCATACTGCTTTACACAGTGGCTGCACCAATCTGCATTCCCACCAACAATGCAAAAGTGCTCCCTTTTCTCCACATCCTCGCCAGTACTTGTTGTTTGTTGATGACAGCCATTCTGACAGTTGTGAAATGGTATCTCATTGTGGATTTTATTTGCATTTCTCTGATGGTTAGTGATGTTGAGCAACTTTTCATGCGTTTATTGTCCTTCTGCATGTCCTCTTCGGAGAAGTACCTATTCAGGTTGTTTGCCCATTTTTTAACTGGTTTTTTTGTTTGTTTGTTTTTTGGTGTTGAGTTTTGTGAGTGCTTTACAAATTTTGATATTAACCCTTCATCAGGTGTCAGCGAAGGTGTTCTCTCATCCTGTGGATTGCCTTTTTATTTTGTTGATGATTTCCTTTGCTGTGCAAAAACTTTTTAGTTTAATGTAGTCCCATTTGTTTATTTTTTCTTTTCTTTCCCTTGCCTGGGGTGATATAGTTGTATTGAGAGTGGGAGGTAGGGGTGGTGGGGCTGGGGAAAGTGGTGGTAGGAAAATGTTGACAAAAAAAAAGTGATCAGGGGAGGCTGGGAGTAGTGTGTGATATTAGTAAGCCAAAGAATTGGTGTGTGCAGCCCATGGACATGAACTAAGAGGTGTGGGGCTGATGGGATGGGGTACAGGGCAGAGGGGATAAAGTGGGGGGAAATGGGACAACTGTAATAGCATAGTCAATAAAATATATAAAAACAATAAAATAAACTGCTATGAGAAATGTAGGAGATTTTTGCTGCCTATATTTTCTCCAAGGATTTTTATAGTTTGGGGTCTAACATTTAAGTCTGAACCATTTTGAGTTTATTATTGTGTGTGGTGGAAGAAGGTGGTCTAGTTTCATTTTTCTGCATGATTCTGCCCTACTTGCTCAACACCATTCATTGAATAAACTATCTTTAGCCCATTGTGTATGCTTTCTTTGTCAAATATTAATTGACTATAAAGGTGTGGGTTTATTTCTGGGTCTCTATTCTCTTCCATTCATCTATGTGTCTGTTTTATGCCAGTATCATGCTGTTTTGATTACTGTGGTCTTATATTTTGACTTTAGGTAGTGTGATTCCTCCAACTGTGTTCTTCTTACTCAGGATTGCTATTGCTATGCTGGGTCTTTTGTGGTTCCATATAAATTTTTGAAATATTTGTTTCAGTTTTGTTAAATATGTCATTGGAATCTTGATTGGAATTGCATTGGCTCTATAGATTGCTTTGGGTAATACAGGCATTTTAGTGCTGTTAATTCTTCCCATCCATGAACATGGTATATGCTGCCTCCAAGAGACCCAGATTGAAAGATACACACAGACTAAAAGTAAATGGATGAAAAAAGATATTTCATGAAAATGGAAAGAAAAAAAAAGCTGGGGTGGCAGTACTTATAGCCAACAAAACAGACTTTAAGACCAAGGTTATAGTAAGAGACAAAGAAGGACACTACATAATGATAAAAGAACAATCCAACAGGAGGACTTAACCCTAGTAAATATTTATACACCTAACATAGGAGTACCTAAATATGTAAAGCAAATCTTGATGGACATAAAGGGAGAGACTGACAGAAGGACAGACATAATCGGGGATTTTAACACCCCATTGATTTCAATGGACAGATCATCCAAACAGGAGATTAACAAGGACAGAGGGGCCTTAAACAACACACTAGATCAAATGGATATGATTGTTACCTTCAGAGTACTTTACCCCAAAGCAGCAGAATATGCGTACTTTTCAAGTGCACATGGAATATTTCCTAGGATAGACCACGTGTTAGATCACAAAATGAGTCTCAATAAATTTAAGAAGTTTAAAATCACATCAAGCATTTCCTCAGACCACAGTGCAATGAAACAAGAAATCAATCACAAGAACACTGAAAAACATGCAAAGACATGGAAGCTAAATAACATGTTATTAAACCATGAATGGGTCAATAAGGAGATCAAGGAAGAAATCAAAAGATAACTTGAAAGAAATGAAATGAGGATACAACAATTCAAAAGCCATGGGAAAGCAATCCTAAGGGGGAAATTCATAGCTTTACAGGCGTATCTGAAAAAAACAAGAAAAAGCTGAAATAAACAATCTAACTTCACACTTAAAAGAACTTGAAAAAGAACAACAAGCAAAGCCCAAAGTGAGTAGAAGGAAGGAAATAATAAGAATCAGAGCAAAGATAAACAAAACAGAGTCTAAAAAACAATATAAAAGATCAATGAACCCAAGAGCTGGTTCTTTGAAAAGATAAATCAGATTGACAAACTTTTAGCCAGACTCATCAAGAAAAAAAGAGAGAGGACCCAAATTAAAAAAAAAATCAGAAATGAAAAAGGAGAAATAAGAACTGACACCAAACAAAAGCAAAGGATTGTAAGAAAATATTATGAATAACTATGCCAACAAACTGGACAACCTGGACAAAATGGATAAATTTCTAGGAGCATACAATCTTCCAAAATTAAATCAGGAAGAATCAGAAAATCTGAACAGACAGATTACACTAGTAAACTTGTGTAATCAAAAACTCCCAACAAACAAAAGGCCCAGACCAGATGCCTTCATGGGGGAGTTTTACCAAATATTCTGAGAACTAACACCTCTCCTTCTCAAACTATTTCATAAAATTCAAGAGGAAGGAGGGCTCACAAACTCATTTTACGAGGCCAACATTATCCTAATTCCAAACCAGATAAAGATACTACAAAGAAAGAAAATTATAGGCCAATATCCCTGATGGACATAGATGCTAAAATCTTCAACAAAATGTTAGCAAATTGAATATAGCAATGCATCAAAAAGCTCATAGGGAATGATCAGCGGGATTTATTCTGGGAATGTGAGGTTGGTACAACATTCACAAATCAATAAATATGATTCAACACATAAACAAAATGAAGGATAAAAAGCACATGATACTATCAGCAGATGCAGAAAAAGCATTTGATAAAAGTCAGCACCATTTACGATAAAAACTCTCAGCAAAGTGGGAATAGAGGGAACACAGCTAAACATAATAAAGGTCATATATGACAAACTGGCTGCCAGCATCATACTCAGTGGGTAAAAACTACAAGCATTCCCCTTACGATCAGGAACAGGACAGGGATGTCTGCTTTCACCTCTCTTATTCAACATAGTACTTGAAATCCTAGCCATAGCAATCAGACAAAAAGAAGAAGTAAAAGGTTTCCAAATTGGAAAAGAAGTAGTAAAACTGTCTTTATTTGCAAATGACATGATACTGTACATAGGAAATCCCAAAGTTTGCACTAAGAAACTCCTAGGATTCATAAATGAAGTCAACAAAATAGCAGGATACAAGTTAATATTCAGTTGCATTTTTATATGCCACTAATGAACTAACAGAAAAGGAAATTAAGAAAACAATCCCATTCATAATTGCTTCAAAAAGAATAAAATACATATGAATAAACTTAGTCAAGGATGTAAAAGACCTGTACTCAGAAAATTATAAGACACTGAAGAAAGAAACTGAAGAAGATACATTTGTTTTATTATTTAGACTAGTTAATTTAATGTAGCACTATCCAAAAATGGCTAATAGAACCAGAACAGAAATCCCTGGAATACCTTCTAACTCTGATGGATATATATCTATTTATATCTATATAAAACTGTTTAACCAATTCTTTTCTCTTTGTTATTTTTATTTGGTTTTTATTTTTAATTTTTTAAAATCTATTTGGGTTACATTGGCTAATAAAATTACATAGGTTTAAAGTGTACAATTCTAATACATCACCTGTATATTGTATTAAGCGTTCACCACGCCATTGATATTATTAAAATGAGTGGTGAAAAAAACTGACCAGTTCAAGGGCATGTGCGCACACACATGAATTCATACACACAGTAGAGTACATTTTCTAGATCTCATTAAAAATAACAAACAAATTTTGGAGATTAAGAAAAAGTAAAATAATTTTCCTCATATATTCTTGAGTTTCCTGATCTTATCTTAATTCTAAAAGAATTGTTCTTTTCCCGGTCAGTTATACATTAGTGATATGCAAAAATATTTAGTCTATTAACCAACTTAGTAGGTTTGAGAGCATCTTAAAATATCTTCTTTTCCTCTTTAAAATTCCTACTATGAAACAAAATAAACTCACAACGACTTAGAATTAAATAGGAGGTATTCCATTTCTCTGAGATTTTGCCAATGATACCTTATTAACATTAAGTTTGATAAGTAGATTATGAATTCATATCAGAAGCAAAATTGAAACTCAAAAGTGGTTGATCAGGTCCGGTAAGCGCAAGTCCTTTTGAGTCAGACTGCTTGTGTTCAAAACTGAACTTTGCTATGTAACTTTGGACAAATTATTCAAATTCTTCCATCTTAGTTTTTGTATCTGTATAGACATCTGAGAATTGTTGGAGGGAAAAATAAGTTCATATATGGAAACAACTTACATTAATTTCTGATACAAAGAACTTAAATGTTAAATGTTATGAAATGTGATAAACTTCATTAAACATCGTAATAGGATCTTTTTCTTAAAGGAGCTTAAAATTTCTGTGTCCCCTTTATGTGAAAAAAAAGTAATAGAATTTCAACTAAATTTTATGAGGAATTAAACAGGTACTTTTATACTACACAAAATAATTTAAGACTCATATGTGTGAAACCCTTTATAAAGAAGAGATCCGTCCACAAATTGTCTCCCAGAGAAATCATTCTTTATTTGTACTCTCCTTAATAATGGAGTTCACTAGGGTTGCTCTGATGAATTCACTGTCACAAAATATTTTTGTGTTACTGTTTCTATTTGGTACTGAAATCCTAATAGCATAGTGGAAAATGTCTAGCATTTATATGAAGTCTATACCAACCAAGATTGATATTTATTTTGATGCAAAATCAAAGTTTAAAAAGCTTCTGGAAATTTTTTCATAAACTTTGTACATTATGTGAATGAAAAACCAAGCTTTTAATGAGATTTAGAAATATATTTTATTGAAGGAATAGTGTCGAACCAAGCCAAATGGGGGAATTTTTTTTTCATTTTATACCATCACAATCTAATAATTTATAGCGTAGCTAATGCAAAAATCACAGTTGTTCAATAGTTAATATAATGCACCCATCTATGTTCCATGTTTTATTTTTAATAATATTCTGTCCATATTAATAAACTCAGTTTAAAGTTTTCAAAATTAAGCTTTGTAATGTTTTAAATTCACTCAAAATGACTTATGACAACATAGAGTAGTTCAATTAGCTAAGTTGTGTGAGATGTTAGAAGTGTAAAAGTTTTACTACTTCAGCTTCCTTTGCAGCCTCTTAGAATGTTAATCATCTAGTATATTTGGTGATCTTTTAAAAAATGAATGCATATATTTTGCTGCATTATTCATAGAATATGTCGCTGTTTATCTATGTATCTATCATCTCCATTTATTCATAGATATGTCAGAAGAGTTATTTGATGATTAAAGATTTTTTAGGTTTTTGGTTCAGTATTCTTAAAATAAACCTGCTTAGAATAGTTTATCAAGAGCTAATGCCATCTTAGATTTACATAACACTTTATTTAGAAAGACTATTGGAAATTACATACATAGATATATATATATTACAAAATTTTTAACGCCTGTGAGGTAATGTGGCAAAAATCACTTAAGGTAACAACCAGTGAGGCAAGCGCTTGTACCATCTCTTACCCTTTAGGACAGAAGGAACGTAAGTCTTGCTATTAATCAATTGACTATGGTAAAGGTGATGGGATGCCACTCTTTTGATTAGATTCCATTACAAGGCAAATATGATGGGAGGTCACAAGTGTGATTACATTATGTTATATAACACTCCGTCTCCACACTGGCGTGAGATATGCTGTGGCTTCCCTTGAAGTAATGTTGTGAGAGGCTCTATGGAGAGGGTCAGATGGTAAGAGTCTGAGGGCGGCCTCTGGGAGCTGAAGGCAGCTTCCACCTCATAGCCAATAAGAAGCCAGGGCCCTCAGACATACAATCACAAGAAAGTAATTTCTTCCAACAACCTGAATATGCTTGGCAGCAGATCTTTGCCCAGGTGCCCCCAGGTGAGAATGCAAGCAGCTGACCCTGTTATTGCAGCCTGGTGAAGCCCTGAGGTGAAAGCTCTGTTTAGTCTGGAGGCCTGACCTAAGGAAGCTATAAAATAATAACTAGGTACCACCAAATGGCTTAATGATTGTGCTCCTAACTTTCTGCCAATACAGTTAGAATAGTCATCTTCATTCTTATTTTATAGGTGTAAAAATTAAGGTATAGAGATTTCAAGCACTTGCTTGAGATGACATTGTTAGTGAGTTCCTAAGCTAGTTCTTTATCCCAGTTTTAATTTTTCCTCATTTTCTTCTTCCTACACCCCAAGTATAGGTACCATTGATTGAATGTCAGCTGGATCCTAGGCAATTAGTGACGATGCATAGGCTTTATCTCAGTTACTTTTATTCTTACAAAACCCTTTGAGCAACTTCCATCTTATTACCTCCTTATTATGGATGAGAATTTTTCTATTATTGCCTCCCATTTATAGATGAGAGGTTAAATACCTTTCTAAAAGCACAGAGCAAGAATTCAAGTGCTGTTTTAACTCCAGAACACATGCTATGAAGCACCCTGTTTGACTCCAGTGCTTTTTTTATCTGCTGCCTAAGAATGTTGCAGGTACCCTAAACTATAGATGGAATGTTGCAGTTTATCAAGATGAATCTATGCTGATACCAGCATATTCCTTTATCTTTTTTGTAAAAGCCAATCACATAGACAAGGGAGATATCTCTTAATATCTTAAGCCTCTCTCAATGAAATGACAAGCATTTCTGAAAATATAAATTTCTGATTTATTATTATTTCTTAATATCAATATCTAGTTTATTTGAAATTATAACTAAAATATAAGGAAACAAATAGTGTTCTTATACACCAGTTTTAATAATTAGTCTCCTAAACTTAAAATCATTAATCCAGATACATGTGCGGTCAAGACAAAACTTTTTCTTTCTTGAGAAGCAGGTATTCTATATGAGAAAAGGAAAAATTCCAGGAGTATTTATATAAAGAACTCTAGCCATTTCTTTTTTCCTAACACTTGAATCAGGGCTCCAATGGGAACTGCAAGACAGACTTTTATGTTGCTCTGGTTTTAGAGAAAAATAATAGTAGAATATTTTAAAGTAATATTTGGGAGACAATAAAAATAAATAGTTTATTCAGCCACAGCATGTGGGGATAAAAGCAATTAAAAAAGGAGATTCAAACAGAGAACAGAATATTTTCCTTTTATACTGAAGATGCAATATGCTGATGTAGTTAGCTCCTTAAATAGGTAGCACTTAGACCACTTCCACACTAGATTGTTTTTAGGTGTTCAAATATTCACTGGACATAAGAATGAAACACTGCCATATTTTCTACTGTAATCTGATGAGTGTTTTACACAGTAACCCACCATTTAAGAGGCTGTGCCCAGAAATCATATCAGAAATTCTTTCCTTTTGTGCCTCACTTCTTTAGAAATCAGGGAGATGACAGAATTCTGGTTCAACTTACTATGGATAAAGAATCACAATATTACATACGAAAAAATGTAATGTAAAGTTCTGTAGCTAGAGTACAGTAAGAATAGAACTGATATTCAGGATCTGCTGCAATTTGTGTTTTGGTACATTAATGCTGCCCACACAGCATCCTTAGGCGACATAGTCTAGGAAAATTAGACACTAACTAAATATTATTACTGATTTTGTCAAAAAAAAGGCCAAACTATTTGTGAAAACAAAGCCTAACAGCTCTTTGCAAAAAGGGAAGATAACTTACCAAGTTTTAACAGCAAAAAGTCAATAAGACAATTGCTAACATTGGAAAATTTTACAACTAATACCATGTCTACATGCAAACAAAGATACAATAATCATATCTCATTTACAAAGTACCAGATGACCTCTTAAGAATGTGGATAAAAATGCTTTCCAACTTTTATTTAAAACCTCTAATATGGTAAAACACAAGGAATTAATGATTTAAGAATTTTTTTTAAAAGGTTGAAAATTCAATGTACACAATCCTTCTGTGTGTGAAACAGCCTACAAATTTGAACACATCTCAGCCTTTAAATTATGAATTCAATTATAATACATTAAAAAACTAATATTGCTAACAATTGGTTTCCTAATAATACATTTCAGAGCTGAAAATTATATGAAGACACAATCCCATTATTATTCTATGGGAATTTTTGTATTTTACATTCTATTTACAATACCAATGTCAAAATGTAGGAAAAATATAAATGTACATAGAAATAACAAAATATATTTAAAAGACATTTTTGGATTGTATTTATTTGTATTTTCTATCTAGAAAGATCTACGAACACATTGTAGAAAACTTAACAACACAGAAAAATTATAGAAGGAAGAAATGTTCTAAT